>BHFT01033121.1:0-39374 GCA_004320025.1 Laticauda laticaudata
TATCATTAAGTGTTGTACATTATGATTCTTGATTCTTAACGAATGTATCTTTTCTTTATGTATACTGAGAGTATTTACACGAAGACAAATTCCTTGTGTGTCCAATCACACTTGGCCAATAAAGTATTCTATTCTATTTTATTTCCCTTTTGTGCAGGCATGCAATGTCTGCCTGTACTTCTTGTTGTTGTGCCATATCCGAAGTTGGCAATCATGTTGACAATCTTATTTTTATCAACAGCCAGCACAAAAAAATGCTGCTGTGTTTTGTCCAAACCAGTCCCTTAGATTTTGAAGACATGATGTTCTTCTTCTGCCTGGACCTCATTTGCCTTCAATCTTTCCTTGGAGGATTCAGTGAAATATACCATATTTTTCCAGGTGTTGCATCACACATCTGCATGTACAGAAGGGCAGAATTACAACCCTGGGCTCACCATTTGCGTATTTTTGTTCTACAAATACCACTGTTCTTATCTTTCATCCAGGAATAGGCCTTTTGATATTATAGATCACAGCCCCTGCTTCTTCTTAGCTGCTTCTTCTTAGCAGTGTTAAGTTTTCAGGGTTTACTGACTATGGTCTAGATAGAATATTCACTGATGTTTCACCAGCAACTGTGACTGGCATCTTCAATGTTGTCTAGGCTAACCCTGAAGCTCAACATTGTCCATTGGTCTGAACTGATTCACAGTGCCTGACTGTTTGCTCAGAAGCCTATTGATTCAACTCTACTTTTAATGACATAAATGTTCTGTTTCTACAATGCATGAAAATTTAAGTCAGGAATCATTATACAAAGAATAGATCTCAGAGATTTGTATTCAGGAATATACAATAGGAAAATCAGACTGCAGAATGTACTTTTCTCATAAAACAGAGGCATACATTAATTTCCCATATCAGGCATGTGTTTAGCATGCCCAGTATGGGAAACAAGAGACAGCAAAGCAGTCATAGGAGAAGCAACTAACACTGAAAAGATGCAAATAATTATGTTATCTACTTTGATTGAAAGAAGAAAAGGATATTTTTATTAAGGCTGAGTCAAATGGCCCAGTTTACCTTGATATGATGCATTGTACTGTGGAGAGAATGCTACTCACCTCACTGAGGTTCAATAATTATATATTTTTTTCTTCCTTATGTAACTCCTCAGCCTCTTCCATTCCATCCAGTGCAGTGGTAGGATTCAAAAAAATTTACTACCGGCTCTCTGGGCGTGGCTTGGTGGGCATGGCAGGGTAAAGCTACTGTAAAATCTCCATTCCCACCCCACTCCTGGGGGAAAGTTACTGCAAAATCCCATTCCCTCCCCACCCCATTAACCTGATTTCCAGCTCCGTTCTCTTGTGCAGGGCAACAAAAGGAGAGCCAGCCAATCAGCTGGGACTTGGGAGGCAGAGAATAGATGGGGCGGGGCCAGTCAGAGGTGGTATTTTGAACTACTCAAAATTTCCACTACCGGTTCTCCAAAATACTCAAAATTTCCATTACCGGTTCTCCAGAACTGGTCAGAATCTGCTGAATACCACCTCTGATCCAGTACCTTACACAGACACTTCCCCTAGTTCTTCTCAAATCTTGTGAAATGCTGCCAGAGGCCAGTCAAGGGATGGGATCTACAAGACAAAGCCTTATCTAGGCATCTAGGAAGGATAGTTTATTCCAATGCATATTGGGCAAAACAGCCAGGGAAAGCTTTTATGTCATATCTCTCTCTCTCTCTCTCATCTATAAAACCACTGCTACATTGCAAACATTTTTTTGTACTAGCGAGTCTTAGCCTCTCAAATCACCCTCTGTACCAGAACCAGTGCTTCTTAGTCTCAGCCTTATAAATTATGTGATTCCACAATCTGAAATCAACCATCTTTCAGACAATGATGACATTATCCGTATGAGTATTCTCTGCTTTACAATTTTTTCCCCCAAGTTCTCATGACTAATCTGATTGCCCTTAGAAGGAGCTTGTAGTTTGTGCCTATATTCTTACATCTCTTCTCATATGGGTTCATGATGAATTATGGCTTTTTCTATTAAAAATAAATAAAATAAAAGAGAATCTACTTTTTCCTTATAAGGCTTACATTTTCTCATAGTACATTCATAACAAAAGATCTACTATCTCTGATTAAAAAAATATCCATGCTGAAAACAAAAGAGAATTATTCTCAAATGATGTGAACCCTGTTAAAGAGATGCTACATCTTGTTAGAAAATGGATTTTTAAAAAGCTCCCTCTTTGTTTTGAAAGAATAGTTATAGGGTTGAAATATCAGGTCACAATTTACATAAAGCAGATAATCTGGCAAGGTTGCATATATCTTGCAAACGTCTCTGTCTTCAGAAAGGTGGAGGTCATAAAATATGCTTTTCATATACACTTATGAGCCCCACACCAGAGTGTAATTCAGCATTATTATTGTCCAATATTTTAAGTCATTAACTTTTGTCAATATCTTCTCAAGGAACTAATTATTTGAAGATATCAATGCCACTAATAGTGAAAATGGCACCATCCATGCACAGACATAATCAAATAACCATGTTTGGGGTGATGTCAAGGTTTATAGGCACAATAATCTCAGAAAAGATCAAGAAGGAAAGGAAATAAATGAAACAGCAATAAAATTTGAACATTCTCAGGAGGAGTACTGATCATTGATGTTAACCACAGAAAATAGATAAAATGGAATGGACTACCTTGGAACAAACTAAAGTTAAATCATAGCCATTCTTGGATATTTTTATTACTAATGACTTCCTTAGTGGCTACTTCAAAACTTTTACATTTTGAAAATTCCTGCCCAGGGAAATCAAATCAGCTTATAAGGCTGTTTGTGTATTTGTGTGTATGTATTTATCTTACTCTGGACAGGTTTTAAGTTGCTACAGGAGTATTATTTGCTTTTTTAGTATATCTTAATTATGTTTTACATTTTAAAAGCCACTTTGAGCATCTTGGAAAGCAAAATACAATATGAATTAATTAAATAAAATGTAAGCATATAATATTATAAGAAGCCAAAATGCAGATAGTTGTAATCGCCAATTTCTTGATTTATTCCAGTTTGGAAATTTTTTCTTGTCCTTTCCTAAAAAATACAGATAAATATTCTCCCATAAAGTTAAATAACAATTAATATTTAAAAGGAGTGGATTCCCTGAACCAATATGTAAATTTGATAGCTCATTGAAATAAGCATCTTCTAACCTTACCTCTTATTTCTACATGACTGTTTTATTGTTTAACCTATCAGAAAAGCTGAGCTGTCCTGAAGTCAAGGAGATAAAAGGCTAGGGGAGTCAGCTATTTCGATAAAAGGTGAAAACTCAAGACTCTTTAGTTGACATGGAACTACAAGCGCCATAAATCCCACTCAGCATTATAAGGAGTGACTTGGATTCAGCAGAAGTGCTACAATTCTTCGCCTTATTCTAGACCTAGTAAAACTTCTCTCTTTATTCACCCAACCGCCTCTTTTACACTAAGACCTGTATATTCTGAAGGCCTCGTGGGGGTCTTAGGAGTCCAACTAAACCAAACTACTAGTGGGGATTAAGTAATGGAGTAAGGGTCAAAAAGGGAATCCCAATGCCAGCAATGTCTTTTAATATGCATTCGTAATATTGACATATATACCAAAGAGGCAGGCTTTGATTACATATCTGCCACCTTACCTAGTATAACATACCTGGGGGAAAGGGGACGGAGGATTGGTCAGTCTAATAAAAAATGTGAATTGGTTCAGCATGCTCAAACATGACAAGAATGCCTCTAACTATTTGGAGGAGTTAGGTTTCCTAACAAATTTTATTAAGCAGCATAACATTTGGTGACTTTTCTTTTTTATTACTCCTTTGAATGAGATTACATTATCCTAAATATATTTACTGGCTTCACACTCGATGCCTGGTTTTGAGGATTCTGGCCTCAATTGCAGAGATATTTATAATTTTCCCCAATTAATGCATTCCTCATAAGAGATATGTCCTGGATTCAGCTGCATGCTGAATGCTGAGTCATACTGGATTGCTGCAATTCAACCAGGACTGCCATGAAGTTTTATAAACCATCCAGAGCCTCTGTATGCTGCATTAAGGTAATAATTACATTTGCAAAACATGATGCATTCCTTGCTGCTTCTTCCAGATTAGAGGAAAACAAAACAGAGTTGAATAACTAAAACATTTTTACCCATGTTGAAGTTGGCAGCATGAAGACCAAATCCCATTAAGTAAAGGTTTGTTTTTATTACCAAAAGGGCAAATTCACAAAAAACTGAATTTTTCAGTTTTTATTTTTCCCAATTACCCATTTTTGATCTATGACTTACAAAATCACAAAAAAATGATATTTCCTGTGCCCAAAGTTTAAATTTGAGTGGTTCTTTCTTTCTTTTTTTCCATACACTCCTCACACTCATGACCACAAACACAAAATTGTCATTGTTAAGTGAGACACCTGTTCAGTGAATTTTTACCCATTTTACATCTTTCCTTGCCATAGTTGTTAAGTGAGTAACATCATTGTTAAGTGAATCTGGCTTCCTTATTGACTTACTTGTTAGAAGGTCACAATAGGGGATCCCATGACCCCGGACACTGCAACTGTCATAAATATGAACCAGTTGCTAAGGATCTGAATTTTGGTCAAATGACCACAGGGATGCTGGAATAGTCATAAGCGTGAAAAAGGGTCATAGGTCACACTTTTTTTTAGTTCTCTTATAACTTCAAATGGTCACTAAACAAATTCCAATTGGAATTTCCTTTGCCAGACCCTGTGATGATCCAGGGTGGGATACAAAACAAACACAATCACAGAAAACAGGTGAAGCCCCTTTTATTCCTGCACTTTGCTTCCAAGCTCTGAATATCTTTAATGGAAGACAAAAACTCCCACACAAACAATTACACAAAGAAGTTAAAAAGCAACACAAATCAGGCAAGATAAGGGCTGGAGGATGTCTACAGATAACACACACTCAGAAGGGCACCAAACTCAGAGAGGAACTATAAACTAGAGATATTTACACACTTTGTTTTCAGCATTTGCCAGTATGCAGGTCCAAACTCTTATTCAGTTGTCACACCTGCAGCCCATGAAGAGGATCAAGGTCCTCTCCTCCTGAGTAGACCATGTCTCTCCCTTAACCTCTCCACCCTGCATGCCTTAGGGTGGATAGGGAATGAGCCTGGGTCCTCCTCTGACTGCTCAGCCAGACTCTGCCCTTCCCCAGCCTCCTCCACAATCTCCAAAGCCACACTTCCACTCCCCGTCAGCTGTTCCTCCTCTCCCTCTGAGTCAGTCTCCACCAAGGGCATGACAGACCCTTTCTGAAACTTTTCTTGCTGTTGGTTTCTGTCATCCTTGGAGTTACTGTGACTGATTTGGTTTTCTTGGGACTCTCTCACCCCTCAGGATTGTGATGAGGTGAGGGTGTTAGGATTCCAACCCTTACTGCACCCCCTTATTCCATCTTCTCTGTTATGATTATTTGTGTGGTTGCTGTTGCTACATCTAATCTGACTAAGCTTCTCCAAAAGCTCTCATACCAGGCAATTAAGCTAAGCTTCTGCTGCTGTCGATTCTTTTTGGTTTGGCCTCCATCCTTTTGCAGCTCCTAACCAAGGTCTAGCCACCTTCTGACTTCTCTCAGCTGCCTTCTGTTCCTACCACTGACTAATGCATAAACATGGAGTTCCAATAAAGGGAAATATTTGTAGGATTGAAATGAGGGGTCCTTGGCACTCTCCAAGCTTGGTTTTCTTGCAGATATTTCATTACCCAAACTAGTAATATCAGCAATGCTAGTCATCAGCACTAGCACTGATGATGTTACCTATTTGGGGTATAAAACATCTGCAAGAAAGCAACCAAGCTCAGAGAGCCCCAAGGACACCTCAGGTGGTGCTCCCACACTCTCTGCAACCTATGCAGCTATCCAAATGTCACACACACACACCAGGCTTTGCCACTGTTAAATGATCACTGCTAGTCCACCCTGCATTGATGGCTTTCATCTTTCCTTCATTTTGTCTCTGACAAAAGTACCATCTCCAGAACCCATTCCCAAACTATTTCTAGAGTTTCTTCAAGAACTTAGGGCAGTGATGTCAAACTCACATTGTCACAGTGTCATCATGTGACATATCAGGACTTTTTCCCCCTTCACTAAACCATGGCCAGTGCATGACACATTCAGCCCAAGGGCCAGGAGTTTGACAGCCCTGTCTTAGGGCATGGGGCTCTCCAGCCATTCCTGTAGCTCTAAAATTCTTACGAGAGATAATTAAAAAAAACTGGGGAAGTCATGACACTGAATGTTGATCTTGGAAAAGAGAACTCAGTCTAGGTACTGAGAAAAGACTAGAGTTATCTATTGGCCAACTGTGATTGGACACACAAGGAATTTGTCTCTGGTGCATGAGCTCTCAGTGTACATACAGACAATAAAGTGATGGATCATAGATCATAGTTACAATCATCAATCATAAGGTACAACAAGAAGTGATAATCATCAAAATGGATAGGAGCAGGTAAAGATGAAGAGAAAGATGAGAAGATGAGAAGGATAATAGTACAGCCTACGACATGGGTAAATATCCTGAGGCCTAAGACAATGCTGTGGGAAGTAGGTGTTCATAGAGTCATGGCATGGGTGACAAAAAATATCTTTGTGTAATTGTTTTGGCATGCAATGCCCTATAGCGATGTCCAGAGAGGAGAAGTTGAAACAGTTTGTGTCCAGGATGTGAGGGGTCTGTATTTATTAGTAAACAAAGATGTCTGTAATAATGGCAAACTTCAAAGAAATTCTACCTTAATGAACTCTCTATTAACTCTCTATTAAATTTTTCCAAAATCTGCATTTATCCCAGGTTAGTATTAAAGATGCTACTGTACCTATTGTATCTACTGTACTCCATGTTGTTTTTGTTTCCATGCTCTTATCTCTACCAGCTGCCATGCCTAGAAAGCAGCTTTGCCTTGTCAGGCCAATCAGCCATCTCCTATCAGACTGAAGTGAAGGAGGTTTGGTCCTATAAAAAGAGCAAACTAATTTTCCAAATAAAAATCTTGGGTGTTTTTTTTTTTTTAAGAAAATCTTTATTTTAGAGACATCCACTACTTGAATGTGCTGCACAAATTTCTACAAGATTAGATAGGTTTCATCTGCCAAAAGGATCTATGGTGCTGAAAATTTAATCTATTCCCTTTCACCCTTTCTCATATTAATCAATGGAGTTTTTAGAATTCCACTTTTGCCCAGGTCCATATCAAAACAGAAAGACTCTGATTCAGTCTACATTTAATGGGATATTCTTGAAATGGTCCACAACAAATCTTGCAGTGGATGCAGACACTTAGTTCTTCTTCCTGTGAGCCTGAGTTGTCTTTTCTCTGGATCATTTTTCAGCAAAGCTTTTAACTTGCTTATAATGGAAACACATTTAATTAAGAACCATAAAATCAACAAGCAGATCTAATTGAACTTTCTAGGTGAAAAAAGAGGGAAAGGGACTGATAGATTTGGGTTCCTTTTCTTTCAAATAATGGGATTGTGATTTTTTTTCTCCATCTTTCCCATTTTTCCTTAAAATAAGGTTTGTTCACCATTTTTCATTCTTATCATCAGGTTAAATTATCTAGAAAATAAAAAGATTCCTTGTTTTTCAAATGAAAACTAATTAAAACTAAGAGAAAATCAAGCTTTTAAAAGAAATGTATTTCCTAAAACCGAGTTGAATTTAGTGGGAAAATTTTGCTTTCATGTCACTGAAATTTACCTTTTACATTGTGGGAACGAAAACACATAAAGGTACTATAATATGAAATCATAGATGTTTTGGACCTGGCTTTTAAAACATTTTAACTTTTTAATTGCTTTGATGTGGTTGGGGTGGCATTTTTGATATCCTATGTACCAACTCATCCCAGAGTAAAACAAATGGATGGAGAAGAGGCATATCCTTAAATACCCATGTATAATTTATTTATTAGTTGATGAATATTCTCCAGCAAAAGAATTTTGGAACTCCTTCATTGAGAAACAAAGCCCAATCAGAGAAAAGGGTGGGGTTGGGCTAGGCATTTCAACTGGACTTTTAACCCTCAAAGCCCAAAGGGACGGATCAGTCAAGACAAGAGTAATTATGGCTGGATCCATGCGTGGCCCTGTCCCATGGCAGCAGATTTCCCTGAGCCTGGATTGAGAAAAATAATTTGGGACTAAGCCCAAATAGTGATTGACAATTAAATGAGCAGAAACAGAAATTTGGTATTGCCCAGTCTGCCAAAATTCCTCTGTTCCAAGTGGATGGTTGGTATTTGCAAAATCTGAACCGTGGAAACAGAAAACTACAATACCCTTATCTTTCTGTGATAACTCAATTTTTTACTTGTTAAAAAATAAATATAAAAATATATTTATATAAATAAATATATTTTACTAATATAAAAATATTAAAATAAAAATATTGTTATTCTCTTCAGTATTCAACATGTGAATTGAATTATTTATAATATCTTCAGATCCTCTTTGTCCATCCTTTCTTGACTTGTTTTTTTTGTTTGTTTATTTATTTCTGAAAATACATTTGTTTCATTTCAAAGGCTCCCATGTTTGTTTTAAATCAACTTTTGCTAACAGAATAATTTTCTACCAACTTTTGCACTCCTGAGAATGTTTCTGTCATGCCCTTGATAGATTCGGACTCTGAGGGAGAGAAGAAACAGCCAACAGAGAGTGGAGGTGTGATTCTGAAGGTTGTGGAGGAGGCTGGGGAAGGGTAGAGACCGGCTGGGCAGTCAGAGGAAGAATCAGGCCCCATCCCCTCTGCATCCTAGGACATGCAGGGAGGAACGGAGAAGGAAACAACTTGGCTTATGAGAGAGGAAGCGACCATGATCCCCCTCATTGGTGGCAGCTGGGGAGAATAGTATATAAGAGAGACAGTTAAAACACAGCATTGCCTGAAGCAAAGTGTGTTTTATTATGGGCTGAAGTTGTCTTGGTTGCCATCCTTCCAACAGACTGTGCCTTGTTATCTCCTTGAATTTGGTAATTACTTATCCTGGTCCATTGTGGAAATTTCTTCATTGTAGTTTGTTTGGTTTTTTTATTTCATCTCTATCTGCTCATTAAGTTCGGACTGTATTGCTTTCTTTTGAAGACTATTTTTGAGTAAGTTTTATCTCCAACAGAGAATTGTTGAACAGTGGGGCCAAGTTGGAAGCATTAAAGGACATTTATTTACCTTCTGGATTTTGTTATGTTTGCGTTATACCCCGAGTCATCACAGTTTCCTTTTTTCACTGGCATAGTGCAAATAAGAGTTGGAAAGCTTAGTTATGAAAGTTAGTTATGAAAGCTAATAGACTTCTGATCCACGGTTATTAAATTGTGATTCTCAAACTATACACTAGCGCATTCTCCACTCCTGTCATACTCTTGTCTCATAAACATGTGCCTGGCTATCTTCATGGTCTTCCACACATAGGGCATCCTAGGGCATTTAGCCCAATGTCTGCCAGATAAGGCCTGCAGTGGCATGGAGGTGATGGAGATGGCCAGGTGATGACCGAGGGAGGGGTCAAGTGTGTCATAAGTCTTGAGTCCCTTCATCCCCACAAGAGATTTCAGTTCAGCCCACCCACCTTGAATTCCATTTATTTGACACCAATTTGTTTTGACCATTAGTGGGTCAGATTCTTTTAGAGAAGCATTTGAATGATTGTTTCCTGACTTATTGTGCCTGGCAACATTTTCCAGCATGCTCTGTGCCTGCCCTGTACTTATAGTCATCTAGCTGGCCCAAGGGGGTGGTTTGCTTGTGTTTGTAATGGCTATTCAGCCATACTCCCTTTAGGTGTAAATACTAGCAGCTGATGAGGATAACCTGCTGGTGATTCAGGAAGCAGAAAGACAATCTGCAGACCAAGATCATGTGTCAGCCTTGTTCCCTATTACTAAAAAAAAGTCCAGGACTACTCAGATTATATTTATTGGGGGGGAATGACTGCCTTTAAAGCATCATTATTGTGAGGATATGTGCAGAGTAACCCTCATATAAAAAGAATATCCACACGGAAAATGGTTTATGAGAACAGTTTTGAAGAAATATTCAGCCACACAGAGTTGAACTAAGTTGTATTAGTTTACTTGATGAAATAGCACAGTCCAATAAACAGTCCATGTGATGCACGTTTTTAACAGTCCAGAAATATCCAGTTATAAAGTCTTCTTACATCTAGTTATAAAATATTCTTACCGGTTCCATGTCTTTTACAGCAGATAAATATCAAACCATAATATAACAAATAACCTTCGATATCAACAGAATATCAAAATAAACAGGGTTAGTCAGTATCGGTCCATAGTCAGTCAGTATCAGTATCAAGAGAGCTCATCAGTGAAAAAGAGAAAAAGAAAGAGAATACAGTATTTTTCCTTAAAGCTACTACATTATTTACATATTGTTATGTATATACAATTGTTATGTATATGTTATTTACATAACAATTGTCCTAGGGATAATTGGCAGGTATCCAACACATTCATTTGCTAAGGTCTAAGTTTCCTATTTGCTAAACAATGCCATTCTTTTATGAGACAAAGAATTCTCTGGAATTGTACCTGTATATTCTGCATGAAAAGGATAGTAACTGAGAATTAATGTAGCTAGTTTGTTTTAAATTTGTTTAAGTTTGTTTCCATTTTTTCCTTAATTACTAAAAGTAGCCAGAGGAATTGTTTATGAAACCTGATTCTGAATACATTCCAAGCCTCAGATGAACACCTACATTGAAAAGTGTAGCATGCATTGGGTGGCTCCTTGCCAGTCAGGCAGCTGTCATGCTACCTTCAATTTGCTGTTAATATGACTGATCGGAATGGCTGGGATGTTTTTCATTCCACCACATAGCACCAAACATGGCCAAGGCAAGAGGGGAAAAAAACTGAGGAATTGATGCCAAGACAGAGACAACAGAATGAAGAATAAAGCAGATTATTCCATGTCAGCCTATTGTACAATCTTCTTTCTGTTTGCAATTTGTAGGTAGAAAAAAAAAGTCATAGCAATAATTTGCACCAATTCTTCAGAGTAGGTAACAGGACAGGAAGTGGAAATAAACCTTCAATGTTTCCTCCATTTGCTCTCTACATGATTGCTTGTTTTTTAACAAATGGTCAGTATAGGAAAGAGCCACAATAAGTTAGTCTTAATGGTGTGGTAATGGAAGGGTGTCTCCTGTCCTGATACATACCCAGGTACGTAGAAAGGAAGAGAAATTCCCATTGGCCCCTGATTTGGAGTGGCATGTTGAAATCAGGGGTGGGATTCTACCAGTTCACACTTATTCTCTAGAACCGGTTGTTAACATTCTAAGCAGTTTGGAGAACTGGTTGTTAGAAGAAATTACTGGTCTAATCCTATAAGGAAGGCAGGANGTGACCATTCAAAGTTACAATGGCACTGAAAAAAGTGACTTATGACCATTTTTCACACTTACAACTGTTGCAGCATCCCCACAGTCATGAGAGGCCAGGCAAGGAGATGTGTGCCTCGATATGAGTGATATTGAGTTGGCCATGCCCAGCCACCAAGCCACATCCACCCAGTCACATGACCACCAAGCCACACCCACCACCTAAGCCACGCCCACAGAATCAGTTGTTAAAAAATTTGAATCCCACCCCTGGTTGAGATAGTTCAAGGATGAAGTAAGAACTGATGGCTCATGCTTTGTATTTTTCATGCATTTGATGACATGAGTCTGTTCCATTTTAAATGAAGGGCATGGATATCAGAAACTGTAAGAATAAATTAGATAGGTCTCATTCTGCACATTCTTAATTTGAGCTAAAGAAAAATGTGAGAACTTTGAAAGCTTAGCAAGCTACCGAAATGATTTTTAAAAAAATATTCTTGTCTCCTTTTGATTTGTAACCTTGCTCATGATCAGAGAACTCTACCAGATTTGTAACTCAAATATAAATAGCCCCCATTCTTGGCTTTTTATGTGGGAGCATATCTTTCACAGTCATTTTTCTCATTTGAATTCATTTCTTGAAGTTTATTTACACTTTTTTTTCCTCAAGGTACTCAGTTGGAGAAGAGCCAGAACATTTGTAGTTCCACAAATCACTCTTCACAAGCAAATACTCCAAAAACTTTTGATGATTCTTTGTCATTTCTCTGAACTCCCTCCAAAAATTCAAGGTTTTTTGTAAAGGGGATAGGGGATTTAAAACAAACAAAGTATACCAAGTCTGAACTTATCACTCTAATAGAAAATAATCTGTCTTACATCATAACCCAGGCAAAGTGATTTTTGGAGTTGGGGATCAATAAGTTAAAAATGATTACAGTTAGCCCTTGACCTACAACCATTTATTTAGTGATTGTTTGAAGTTACAAGTGCAATGAAAAAAGTGATTTATAACCAGGGGTGGGATTCAAAAATCCCAGCAATCGGTTCGCTGCCCAATTGCTTGGGTGGTCATGGGCATGGTAGGTGTGGCCTACTGGAACTTCCAGGAGAGCCATTTTTCACCTTCCCAAGGGTCCAGAGGCTCTCCTCAGGCCTCGGAGGGGTGAAAATGGCCTCCCCAGGCTTTGAAAACTCCCCAGAAGCTGGAAACAGGCCCGTTTTTCATTCTCCCAGAGCCTCCATGTAGACCCTGCACTGATCTGCATCCAAAATGGGCCACATGGAGACTCCTGGGAGTGGTGGGGCTGGCCGGTCGGTTAAACTACTGATTGGATGAACCAGGTGCAAATTTAACATACAGTTCATTTGAACCAGTCTGAACCAGCTGAATTCCACCCCTGCTTATGACGCTTACAACCATTGCAGTATCCTCATGACACATGATCAACATTCAGACTCTTGGCAACTGGCTCATATTTTATGACGGTTGCAGTGTCCTGGGGTCAGGTGATCCCTTTTTGTGACCTTCTGACAAGCACAATCAACAGAGAAGCCAGGTTTACTTAATAACCCATGCTACTAACTTAACTGTCGGGATTCACTTAACAGTTGTCAAAAGACGTAAAATGGGGCAAAAATCATTTTACAACTAACTCACTTAACCACAGAAATGTTGGGTTCAGTTTGGTCATAAGTTGAGGACTACCTGCATATAGAAAGGGATTCCTATCCCTAATTACAACTTTTTAAAATTACAGGGTGGTAACCCTTTAAATTCAGAAAATGCTAATGAGTTGGTTCTATAAAATTTTCTCCAAACCAAAATAGGGTTAGAACCAAACAGCATCAGGCCAAGATAATAAGAATTCAAGAGTTCTGCTAAATCGGGCCAGGCTTATTTAATCTGTCATAAATCCAGCTTAAATCCATCAAGCCCATCATTCTTTGTTTTTCTGCAGCTAACTAGATGCACTCAGGAAATCTAGAAAGATCACAGCCCTCTTGAACTGTTTCTTCCCCTCACATATACATACAACTTCAAGGTACTGTGAGGAAATTTCACTAATTATATTTGTACATCGGAGTCTGATGTAGTTCCTAGAGTATTGAAAGTGGAATGGTTCAGTTTTTATAGAGAAGGAGATGTCATATAAATCTGGCCTGGTCAAAAAGGAGACTTCTACCCACACACTGATGATGCCCAGGTCTATTTCAGTTTTATATAAAACCCAAATGAATATGGAGAGATTCTGAATGATGTCTCAAGTTATGACTAGACTCTTAACAGCTGATGAGTCTCACAGATGATAAGACTGAAATGCTGAAGATTAGCAATTGGAGGGGGAAAAAAGTTTGGCTTGCTTTGAACCAGTTTACTTTCCCCAAACAGGATTGGTCCATTTTCTTCTTCCACTGATTTGTCTTATACAGATTCTCAGTAGGTTGAGGGTTATAGCTTCCTAGAAGGTGGTGGTGCTTCTCTATGAATTTTCTGTTTCACCCCCCCACTCCCCCACCCCCCATCAAACTTACATTCTCACAATCTTTCAGAACAGATTTTGAATCTTCTCTATCCATATAAATCTTCTCCACCCAACACAATACAAATGTGGGCTCCAAGGTGCTCACTGAGTTTAGTGGTTTTTATGCAGATGTTTTATTACCAAATTATTTAGGTAATATCATCCATGCAAATGCATATAGAGCATTTGCCCCCCTCCCATACCTCTTTCATTTATGCAATTTTTGCTAAGGCCTATCCCATAGGCCTTAAATAAATTGGGTAGTAACAAAATATACTCTCTTTTTCATATGTGCTTCTGTCTCCAGGTTCCATATGGATCAGCTGAGCTCTGGAAAAGTACAAAGGCCCAGGGGTGGGCTTCAAAAATTTTAGCAAAGGATTCTCTGCCCAGTTGCTGGGTGGGAGTGGCCATGGTGGGCGTGGCCTAGTCAGCCCCCAACACCATGAGCAGGGTTGCCATCTGGCCGTTTTTCCGGCCAAATTCGAGAAATCTGGCCGTATAGAAATCTGTTTGGCCGTGAAAAAAATCAATGTCTCGGCCAAATAATTTGGCCTGGAAATTTTGGCTGTACTGAAAGTTGATTGGGAAGTATCGTGATCGAATGTGGCGAATACCGATTTTCAATTAGCAATATATCACATGAAAATGACTGTCCTTTTGTAACTCTTCCCTCGTTTAAAAAAAAAAAAAGTTTTGGACTTGGGGGGGGGAAAGATCAGCCCCAAAAGCAACCGCTTTCCCCCTCAGTTCTCCTGCGCATGCGGCGGGAGCTTCCCCAAGAACAGTTCCTGATCCCCCCCAAAAAAAAAGGCTCATTCTGGGCCAGCTGCTGTGACTTGGTCTTTCCACCTAGTAGAAAAAATGTTTTTTGGTGAGGGGCTGGGAGAAGGAAGCAATAACAAAATGCAATGCTGCCTGGGCAGCCCGGAGGGGCATTTTAAACAAGATCTCTCTGGAAGCCCCTGGAAAGAAACTTCCCGCCTCCCACATTGGCGGACCGAAAGCTGAAGGGGCCACGCCATACTGCTCTCCCTGTGGTTGGGAGTGGCTTCTGTGTCCTTTCCCATTTTAACCGCTTCTTCCTCAGTTGCCGCAGAAAGCCCCACCCGTTTCTCACGGCTGTAAGATCCAAACGCTTTTAGGGGCATAAGGTTGTTGTGGTTGTGTGTGTGAGTGAGTGTGTGTGGTCAATATGCGCAAACTCTACACCACGTAGAGAAGGACTGTTAAAGCACCCATGAAGCCAGTATATTAATGTGTGACTGCTCTATCTTTCACGGTGCTAAGCGGGCAAAGAAATGCCACGCCCACCCCCTCCTGAAAGGGAGCAAAAATCACGCACTCAGTCCCAACCTCAGGGGTGGCCCGGCCATGCGATTTTGCCTCCCCCACTCCCATCCTTCTTGCCTCAGCCGGCTTGCTTCCACCCTTCTGCATTTTCCTCTTACCTATTTTCTGGAAGAGTAACATGGCCCCTTGGGGAGCGAAATGAGCTTGTAAAATTGGTTACATGCACCCCTTGGAGGAACTGGATGACTCCATGGCAATGCAGAATGGCCCCTCTTATCGAAGGGGGACAAATTTTGTGTGTCAATTTTAATTTGTTTATGTGATTATATTCTTTTCAATTGGGGGGGGAATCCCCCTAAAAACCCTCATGTCTAGCTCCCCCCTCCTCAGGATTGGTGCATTTGGCCACTGAGCTTTCCACAATGGTAGTAGAGTTATTTGAAGCGAGCTGCCTAGCCTGGATGTGAGTAAGAAATGCAGATTCCATGACGTCACGTCACGTTGTCGAATAAAGACTATTTTTTATGATTTGATTATTTAAAAACAGTTAAAAAACAAAAAAAAACAATATATCCTCATGTTATATTGCATAAAAAAAAATTGGCCGGAAAATTTGGCTATGAGAGAAAATAATTTAGCAGAATTTGGCCGTATTTTGACTTGAGTTTGGCCGCAGAGCCAAGCTGCAATTTGGCAACCCTGACCATGATGGGGCATTTTTCCCTCCCCGGACTCCGGAGGCTTTCCTCGAGCCTCTGGAAATACAAAAATGGCCTCCCTGGGCTCTGGAGGTTCTCTGGAAACTGGAAATGGGCCCATTTCTGGCCTTCCCAGACTTCCAGCAGGCCTGTTTTTTGCCCTTCCCAAGCCTATGCATGCGCCCTGCACTTACCTGCATCGAAAACAGGCCATGTGGGGACTCCAGAGAGGGGAGGGGACAGGTGGGCGGGACCAGCCAGGAGTGGGATTTGGGGATTCTCTGAATGCACAAAATCTTAACTAGGGGCTCTCCTGAACCCCTGTGAACCTCCAGCAGCCCACCCCTCCATACAAAGGCCCCCATATTGTACTGAGATGGGATATCAGGTGTGGATCAGAAAATATACTGATGAAAATACTAAATAGACTCAAGCCTTTGCAGCCCTTTTTGGCTCCTGTAAAGTCTACTGCCTGTTAAAGATATTCCTGTACAGCAATGTCAACACTCCTGTGACTAATTATGAGGCCTAGCCAAGGTTTCTTGCAATGCTGCCTTCCGTGAGATTTTCAACTCCCATCCCACTAGCTAATATTGGGAAACTTTAAAAAGAAAAGTGAGGGGTCCTTCTCTTCCTTTCCCCTTATCCAAAACTGGCCAATTGACACGACACTCACCTCCTTATTCCACCAGCTAGCACTGTATAATGCATAAAAACCAGGATGGAATGGTATTCATACGTGGGATTTGGGAGGCCGGGGTAAAAAAGATGAAGATGATGGCTGTGGCAATGAGATCAAAGCTCCATCCCTTTGGGACGTGCATGAGATGGGAATATGTTTACAGGAGAGGTGGGGATTCAGTCACATAGTTATAACTACTCTCTTAGCTTTTGATGCCCTTATCCACCCACATCTTCTCAGGCCTGAAAAGACAGAGACACATGCAGGAATTCCAAATTACTGATTTATTGCTAAAGCCTATGCGTCGGAATCTTCTTAGACGAAGAAGCTAGATAAGGTTTAACAGCATTCAAGAGGAGATTGGACTTCGTCTGTGGCTGTGTAGGGACTCAAAGCTAATCCTTCTTTTAACTCCATCCTTCCTGGCTCTGCTGGTCTCTCTTATGTACCTGTAGTTCCTGCTGGTACTATTGGCTTATAACAGTTCATTTAGTGACGGTTTGAAAATACAATGGCTCTGTTAGAAGAAATGAGATATATTTAGAAGCCATTTTAACAATTTCAGAGGGAGATATCTTAAAATATGTATGTTTTAAAATATACAGTTGATCATTTAATGTTAATATGTTTAAAGTTGGGGAATGAATTATTAAATCAGATAGATTGAGGGGATATACTATGTGGATCCTAAATATATTGGTTTTTATTCTTACCCTTTTTATATTGTTTATCATATAATTGGCTTAGGGAAAATTAAGGATAATAATGATGTGTAATGTTTAATAAAATAGGTGGTAGGCTGAAAATGGAAATTATAGGGGATAAAGAACTTGGAATCTATATTTGGATGAAATGATATTGATATTGAATTAATGAATTGAAATATAAAATGGAAATTTATTTGAAGATGATTGAAATGGATAATGAGATGAAATAATATTATATAAGATTGGTAGAAATGAAAGTATGATTATGTTACAAGTGTGATCATCTGAAACCATGTTGCCCATATAAAGAGTTGTGTAAAAATTAAAAAAAATTAAAAACTTTTCGGAACAAAAAAAAAGAAAATACAATCACTCTGGAAAAAGTGTCTTATGACCATTTTTCACACTTATGACCATTGCAGCATCCCCATGGTCATGTGATCAAAATCGAAGTGCTTAGGAACTGACTCATGATGCTTACAGTGTCCCAGAGTCATGTGATCCCCTTTTGCCAACTCTATTTATGATGGTTGTAGTATCCCAGGGTCACCCCAGTATCCCACCTTTTACAACCTTCTGTCAAGCAAAGTTAATGAGGAAGTTAGGTTCAGTTTACAACCGGATTACGAACTTAACTGCAGTGATTTGCTTAACAACTGGGGCAAGAAAAGTTGTAAAATGGGGCAAAACTCACTTAACAAAACATAAATACCTCACTTCAAAACATAAATGTTGGGCTCGATTGTGGTCATAAGTTGAAGACTATCTGTGTTAATTCTATCCCCTCCCCTTTATTTTCTAGTGTCTTGACAACTACTAAAGATATTTTTTTTTGCAGGCATTCCAGGAAGAAAAGAGCTTAGGAACAAGGAAACAATCAATTAAGGAGCAAGCAGGAGGGCTATGAGATGCCCACGCATGCTGTCCTGTGTAGTGGCACTTAAGTTGTTACCTCCCAGGTAAATGCCGCATGGCATTCCCAACAGAAAGCACCACTAAGTGAATCGCAACTATTCTTCTGGCAAGGTTATGTATTAAGCTCCGGGTAAGAAGGAATTGAAATTATTGTAATGCTTTTTGCATGGTTTGCTCAGCTAGAAGCCTGGAAAGGTTAATTCATTCCAGCTACAACTATAAGACTCTCACATGGGACAGGCAAAAATTAGCATATCTCATCAAAGAACTGGCCAGGCTAGCAATTTATTTCAGGACTGAATTCAAACTGCTGGCACTGACCTTTCATTATTTAAACCTCATAGCAGAGCACCTTCTCCCAGGCACACCTGCCCAGGTAGCCAGACTCTTTGTTAGAAGTTCACATAGCCTCATCTAGAGCTTTATGGCTGCAGAATCATACTTATTAAAACCTACTTACTTTTATCAATTGGCCTGGACATCCATTTTGAACACTGGTGGGGTATCGCAGAACCCATTTTATTTGACTTTAAAATCTCTTTTCTATGCTGTAACATTTGGGCGAAAGGATTTCTCCTTTGCAAAAGGAAATATCTGTAAAGAAGGGTAGGGTGAATAACAATGGGGCAACTCTCAGTCTTGACATTGTTTTGTTGGAAATGCTGCTCCTGAGCTGAACCTTCTACTACATGTGCATTTTCAAGTTCCCATCAAGAAGGTTGACATATTCTTTCACCATGCATTATTTTTCCCAGTCCAAGAAGTGGTGTGATCTCAGCAAAAATGTCATTTTCAGCTTCCATGTAGGCAGGAGGCCATCTGCGACGCTCCTCTTTCATCGCAAGGCTTAAAATGAGTGCTGGCAAGTAAATGGGGGTCAGGTGATAGCAGCGGTGACGGATGCATCAAAGTGGTTTGTGGATAAATCGGAAATGGAATGTGCCTTTTTTTGTTTGTTTGTTTTAGGAAGGGAATTTGATTTTGGGAGCTCCCTTTCAAACATCATCTGTATTATTTCACATGGTTAGTATGCCTTCTAATCAGAGGTGGTATTCAGCAGGTTCTGACCAGTTCTGGAAAACCGATAGTGGAAATTTTGAGTGGTTTTGAGAACTGGCCAATATCACCTCTCACTGGAGATTTTACAATATCCTTCCCCTGCCACGCTCATCAAGCCATGCTTACAGAACCAGAAGTAAAAAAAATTGAATCCCACCACTGCTTCTAACCCCTGTTAGAATACAGTGTTTGGTAGCATATTGCTCTTCTATTAGAACCAGTATGGTCTAGTTGCAGGGATGTCAAACTCGAGGCCTGCAGGCTGGTTTTAGCCCATGGGGTGCTTAGATTAGATTACATTAGATTCAACTTTATTGTCATTGTCATGGATACAGGCAACGAAATGCAGTTAGTATCTAACCAGAAAAGCAAAACAACAGTAAAATATAAATATATATGCAAATATGCAAGGCATCTATGAATATGTCAATGGAAAACACAACAAAATATTTATACACGAGCATACAAGGATAAGTGTGAAAAATTGAGCTTGGGGGGGAGCATGCACATTTTCACTGGTGGAGGGCTGCAGAAGGCCATTAAGGCTAGGTCACTTCGGCCGACGGATGCAAAACGTATGTAAAAAGGACACAGTGGACGAGCAAATTTTCCATTCGTTGTTATCCGCTCTCAAAAGTGCCCCAAATTTGCATAAAGAGAATGGACAACAACAGAAAGGAACGGACATAGGGAGGATGTAGCGAGGATGTTAAGCGGATGTTCAACAGAAGCCTAGCGGATGGAAGCAGATGGAAGAGGATGACACATCCGCAGGGCTTCCGGGGGAGAACAGCGAAGCGGACGCGCAGCGGAAGGAGCGGATGCAGAGCGGATGCAGAGCGGATGATGCGGATGCAGAGCGGATGATGCGGATGCAGAGCGGATGATGCGGATGCATCACGGACGCCTATAGGATGCATAGCGGATGCCTAGCAGATAAAAAGCATTCACTGCGCATGCGGGGAGGATGCATTGCATCAGCCCCGCAGATATAAAGGGAAGCAGCTCGCAAGCAGATCACCATTCAGAGGAAATACCTGTGCCAGACACATCTTCAGCCAACATACCATGGAGGAAGAAGAGGAAGGCCTGTGCCTACTCCTTGCCAGCCCTGGCAAGAAGGACAGGATCCACCATCCCACCCCTGGCGCTGACTCGTCTTCGCGCTTCTTCTGGTGCTGGTGCTGACTGCTGGTGCTGCTGGTCTGCTTGGTGCTGCTGGTGCTGCTGGTGGTTGGTGTGGTGGACCAGCCCCTAGAACCACAAAGCCCTGCTGGAGGGCCCAGAGGCCCTCCAGAGGGAGAAGAAAGGGGGTAGAGACAGTACTCCATTGCAGAGGAACATGAGGAGGAGGTGCTGGAATGGCTGAGTCGAGAACAAATATCTTTCTGGGGAAGGGGGACACAGCTCCATCGAGACAGCAAGCGAAGCAGCAGCTTGGAGAGAGAAGGCGGGAGCCTGGGCTACATTTTGGATGTCCTCCTGGGGTGCGTGGAAGCACATGGACAACTGGTATGGAAGCTGCACTGAAGAAGTCTGGCCAGGCCGCGGTCAAGCTTACCGAACGGGAGACCTATTGTCATGCAGTGCAGCTTCCTGGAGGGGAAGGCCGCTACGAGGAGCGCCCCCTCTAGTCTACCTTCACTCTCAGGCAGCCCACAGAGAGTAGTCCTCCTTTCTGGCCAAGAGTCAGCTCCTGTGTCCAGGCAGTATCTATGGAACGCCCCACAAACGGAGACCCCCCCCGACAGCTGCATTTTCCCGGTTGCCGGAGCACTATGGAGACCGCTGACGCCAGATGGAAGCAAGAAGAGGCCACAGCCACTAGAGACCAATCCACACCCACCCCAGGCTCCACTCCAAGAAAGCGGCAGAGAGGCAGACCGGAGGGCAGACCACATTGTCCTCTTGGAGATCGGGACACCATCAAGAGCAGATGATTTTCCTCTCTCAGCTGTACACCTCGACATTACCATCCCTACAGAAAGTCCTTCCTCACCTACGTGAACCAGACCCTATGAAATGCCCATTAATCCCAGTACCAGGTGATCAAGGAGAGGATCAGAGGTCTTTTGCACACCCTCAGGCCCAGCTGAACCTGCTCTGAACCCACTTTCTAGTCTGCTCCCACCCCGGGATGTCACAGCCCTTCAAGGCTTTCCACAGCCCTCACCTACCAAGTCTATGGCTACAGGAGCCTCCAGCAGCACAGGGCAGCCCTTCCCAGTCCAGGCACAGGTCACTGCCCCCTGCATTCACCACAGGTGCCGTGACCGCAATGCCACCATAGCCGTAGTCAGGTATAACCGCCACAAATGCCACTGACGCCACAGATGCCAACCAACGCCACAGGTTGCCACCGAGCGCCATTCAGATACCTCGTTCTACCTGGCCGACACAGCGCACTTCATGCGGTGTTGCGATGTACTGTGCTCCGCGACACTAGCGACATCTCAGCTTCGTCCGCCTCCCAGCCGAAGCCGCCTCAGAACAGTCTGTCATCACAGGTGCTTCGGTGACTGGATCATCCCAGTGTCTGGAGGAAGGGTCTGCTCAACAACACGGGAATGGAGCCAGCTCTCTGAGAGGCTTCCTCAACACATCCCCTATTGTCCTCTCAGGGGCCAGGCACCCAATGCACCTAAGACCAGCACTCCAGCGCACTGCCACCTCCACAGCCTGGCCCTTCACGCCTGAGACCATGGGCACACTCAGAGTGACTGAGAAGAGTGCCAGAGACTGGGTTGCTACCTGTTGACTTTATCTTTGCTTGGGACACTTTTCTTGGTTCATTTTTGGTTTTTAATAAGTCCTACAGTTTGTATTAATAAAGGTTATCTTTGCTTCATACGCTTGGTTCAGTCTTTCAGTAAATAAAGTCTTGGTGGAAACTTTTAGAGAATGGTTTAAGCCTTTGCATGCTTGTGGATGGGTAAGGATAGCTGTGGATGCGGCAGGGATACCTTGTGGGATGGGTAATAGCTGTGGGATGGGTAAGGATATGCGTGGAATGGGTAATAGCTGTGGATAAGATAAGCCTCCAGTGCAAGGATAGTGGGACTTCATGGTCCACCCTCCCAGGTGCCACACCTATGGCCCTTTATTATCATAACAAATAAATCATTCATGCAACACATTTCAACATAAACACAACTCTTTATTAAATGCCATTGTAGGGCCACATCAACATACATGGCAGGATCTCATCAGTGTGATGAGACAGGCTGAAGGAAGCATCCATTTCAAGCATCTACCATCCTGTCTTGCATCCACTGCTCCAGCTGGGAGTTGCACCAGTGTTTCAGGAGGTTGCGCTGCTTCTTCCCTTTCATGTTGAAGCTCTGGTTGGGGCCGGCACATCCACAGTGTCTATCAGGTTTATCCTTGCTCGCATTCACCAGCGCATGTCCCCATTGCCTTGTTGGCGGTCCACAGCCTGTTCTGCAACACTGGGTAGTGGGAGCGCATGAGATTGTGCAGGATGCGCAAGCTTCCACGATGTTCCTCACAATCTCTGGGCGATGCAGCATGGTGGTGAGAAGTACCTGGACCTGTTGGCCAGGATGCAAGGCGTTCTCCCACCACCCGTCTTGCCCTGGACAGCCTGTAGTTGAAGATCCTCTCTTCACAGTGAGGCATCTGGAAGTGTAGGTCTTTCATGAGGTAGGTTCTAGGGAGAAGGCGTCATCCCCCACATGAAGTAGGGCACATCTTGTGTGTCGTTGGGCAGGGGTCTGGATCTGGGAGCCATGATGGGTTGCGTTCCAGCCCCTCCTTGAGGTCACTGGCATTGGATACCTGGGCATCCTGAAGCTGACCCGTTGCCTGAGCATCGATGTACATGAACTTGCAGTCAGCATCGACCATGGCAAAGGGATGATACTGAAGAAGCCCTTGTAGTTATGATAAAGTGGACCCTGAGTTGGCTGGAGCTCTTGCAGGCCACGTGCTTTCCATCTATGGCTCCAACAGTGTGGGGGAAGTTCCACCTCTGATACCACATCTTCTGCAACTTTCTTCCAGCCTTGTTCAGTGGTGGGACACTGGGGAGCTCCTCCAGGTATTTCTTCGATGATGCCTCACCACTTCTCTGACCAATGCTGGTGGTGTTGTGTGGCACCCCTCAGGCGTACTGCATGTTCTGTACATGGTACGGAGGCCAGGTGGTGCTGATCAGTGCCACCTGATCCCGGGCAGTTGGGCCGGATGGTGGTTTTGCCGTGTCAACCTGGATCTCAGGCTCCACAACTTCGTCAACATGGCTGGTGCATGAATGTGGAATACGAGGGTCTTCGTTCCTCAGCTCCACATCAGTTTGTCATACAGTCCGTACTCGGCTTCTTCTCGTGATCTCATTCGGACCCACACACTTCTTGGCCGCCTCCATTTCCTTGCGTCTAGAACAGGTGAAAGAGCCCTGAGAAGGGCTCGCACGTTGTGAAGAATGAGCCAAAAGGATTGCGATGATCCATGGTGGAGATGACTGGATGCTGTGGAAGAGCAAGAGCAAGAGCAAGGCTGAAGAGGTCTGCACACCGGGCTGCTGGACTGAAAGTTAGATCCAGGTGATTCTCCCCCTTTTTATAGGAAATATCGGTTTTCTGCTATAGCTCTGCATCCTCTAGGCATACTCCAGACATCCTAAATATCCGAGATACATCCCTATACGAACATTTTTTCCGTTTTTAATGCCTTATATGCGAGCTGCATCCACTTACATCCTTTTTGTCTTGTGCTATAACACTGCGCGACGTTCCGTGTCCTTCCTCTTCCGTTTTCCGCTGGAGCAGTAGAGTTGCATGATGCGCAGCGGATAGAAGATACAGCAGCGTGTAACGGATGTAGAATTTTGCTCCCGTATGTGTCGCGGATGTAGATGAACGGACGCGGCAGAAAGTTCATCGCCGCTCAAAAAGTTTTGTGCAGCTCAAAACTTTTTGAGCGGATGAAATCTCAGTAGACGGATGCTGGACGGATGGAATGTATGAATCACGCATGCAGTGAGTACAGAACGGATGCATCGCATTAACCAACGGATGGCAAGTGTTTTTCTCTGTTTTACATCCTCTTTTCATCCATTGGTGCAGTGTGACATGGGCTTTACAGCCAAAAACGGATGTCAAGCTGGCCACACTACCCCTGGTCACACATTCCCCCCCCCTCAAGGTCAAACACTACCCTGATGCAGTCCTCAATGAAATTGAGTTTGACGTCTCTGGTCTAGTGGTTAAGGCACCTGGCTTAAAAGGGAGATGCTGTGAGTTCAAGTCCCTCCTTAGGCATGAAAGCCAGCTGAGTGAACTTGGGCCAATCATTCTCTCAACCCAACCTACAGCAAAGGGTTGTTGTCGGGAAAATAAGGGGAAGAAGGTATGTTGGATAGCTTTGCTGCTTTGAGTAATGTTTTTAAAAAAATAATAAAGGCAGGATACCCCAAAAAAATATTGCTCTGGAAATTTTGAATAGAAATGCAGTGTAAAGATGTATTCATCAAAATTTTCCCTGCAACTACAGTTAAAATAAAAACCAAACTTTCTGTTGCTAAGTGAGGTAGCTTTTAATTGAGTTTTGCCCCATTTTACACCCTTTCTTGCCACAGATGTTAAATGAATCACTGAAGTTGTTAAGCTGGTAACATAATTGTTAATTGAATCTGGCACCCCCAATGACTTTGCTTGACAGAAAGTGGTAAAAGGTGGGATAGTGGAATGACCCTGGGGTACTGCAACTGTCATAAATAGGAAGCAGATGCCTAACATAAATTTTAAGATAAAATTTGGAATATCTCAGATAAAATGATGGGATAAATAGTTTAGTCATGGATGATTAATAACTGATAAATATATAAGCATATGTTAGTTTGACAATGTGAAAATTGATATAAACTGGAAGCAATGACTACAAAAGGATAGCACAAAGGATTCGTAACCAACTGACACACTGTATGTATATAAAATGGAAGATGGTTTTATGTTTTTATGTTTTGTATGTTTAAAAAAACAAGTCGATGATTCCCCCTACTAGGTAGCCTAGTTAGTGATAGCTAACCTTTTCCTTGTCATGTGCTGAGAGTGCGTGCATGCGCATCTGTGTATGCACCCATAATGCAATGTGCACGTGACCCCCACTTCGCATGCACGACCCCCCCATGCCATGCACCTCTGCACATGCGTGCATGCCCCCCTGCATGTGCCCCACCCCCTGTACATGCACATGCATCTCCCCACACACATGCGCGGCAGATACCCGACAATCAGCTGGCTGGTAGTGGGCGTACACGCATGCACAGTAAATCTGTTCTGGGCAACCTCTCGTGTGCCAACAGAAATGGCTCTGCATGCCACTTCCGGCATGCATGCCATAGGTTTTGCCATTACAGGCCTAGATCTAATGAATAACCACACAAAAATACCCTTATCCTGTTTTCTATCCTGTGGGAAACCAGTGGCAAACTGGAAATGTGAACTCAATCCATGGGCCCAAGAATGCTCAGAAGCTGAAAATGGAGTTCCGTGGTTCATTGCATGGAGCAACCCTTCACACATCTTAGTAGCTCCTGAGAATTGTACAATCAAATTAAATATGACATGCACATTAAGTTTAGTTTCCATATGAATAATGTCTGCAGTGTTTACAGTGCAGACATTGATGGGAGTCTCCATTCAGGAATTGCTTTCAACTTGGTAAATGTTAACTATTTGCCTATTATTAACAGATGCCTTCCCTCTAAATGTAACTGATCAATGTTTAAATGACTGATTGGTGCTTGTCTGTGTTCTGTATAAGATTAATATGAATAAAGGTAAATATATTTGTCCCAGGGTAATGTTGCAGGAACCAATTGGGGTTGGTTACTGAAACTGGAGTTTTGTCTTCCAAATTTTCACTCTTGCTGGAGCCCATCCTCGGGGAACTTCTCTCTAGCAGAGTATATTCTTTGGGCTATTCTGTGTGTGGTATTTATCTGGTGCCTGATGTATGTGTTGTTGTATAGTAAGATTAACAATTGATTTCAAGGATCTCCATAATAGGAAGGTGATTCTAGAAAAATGCAGAAATATTTCATGCTACTATATACTTAGATTTTTCTAAAAAAGAAAAAGACTTCTTTGTTATGAACATATCTCCCAATTTTCTCTGATTAAGCTATCTTTTTCTCTTCATGTGAAGAGGAGTGGCTCTTTGGAAAATAGCAGAGGTAAAGTGCTCACTGTCCTCCAGATATTGCTGGAAAAATATCTCATTATCTCAACCATCAGCCTGGCTAGTTAGAGCTGCTGGCATTTTCAGTTGAGCAACATTTACAATTCTTTCGCCCATGTCTTGAAAGAGGAATGACTAACCAGCACTGCAAAAAATAGAATTTTACTACTTCAAGCAGGAATAGATGGCAAGAACAGAGGATCAATAACCAAAAGCAAGCTACATTGGATCATTGGCCAAAACGGCAAAAAAGAAATTGCTTCTGGTGTGGCTTCTAATAAATAATAATTAAAGCAGCCAAATGAACAATTAACAAAAGAACCAGCAACAAAATACTATAAGAAGAAAAGAAAAAGTTATTTGTTATGAACATTCATATCCCTTTTCCAATTCTTTGAAAAACTGATTTTGTTTGATGAAAGACTCCATTTCTTATTCTGTTATCATCAAAGATTTTCCCTAGATACCAGCTTCTGGTAAGTAGATATAACCTTCAAAGAAACATATCTGACATACATCCTTATCAAACAAGATCATTGTCTTGCACATTATGCATGTTACTAAATCTTGGGATGATAACAGTGAGACAAGAATGGGAAGTGTCTTTTGAAGGCACAAATTTTATCAATGACAACCGAAGAATGGGAAAGCTGTTCCTTGCCTCCCCTACCAGCTTCTCCTTCCCAACCATGTTTGAAGAAGCCCATGGAAAGAAATCAACATCTAGCTGAGAAATGTTCAAGGTGGATGCATATATAAAGTTTCTATAGTTTAAGTGTTCACATTTTAGGCAGGGGTGGGATTCTATCAGTTCAAACCGCTTCAGGGGAACCCCTTGTTCCAATGTTCAGCTGGTTCTGAACCAGTTCTCTGCGACGAGTGTGTGGGCCCACCAGCCTGCCCCTGCTCTTTCCTGTCCTTTATTTTTTTTGTTTAGAGCACAGCTGATTCACATGGCAGACCAGTTTTGCTGGGCCTCAGCTGTTTTATTCAGAGAGGCTGCAGTTGAAGGTAAGTATTGGAGTTTTTTCAAATATGGAGCATGCGATCACCAAATCAGTTGTTATACTGGTGGAATCCCACCTGGGATTTTTTTAGAGAAAACAAACACATTCTAGAGCAAAATAACAACAACAACCCAATGCAACTGAAACTGAGCAAGACACTAAATAAGCTCAAATTTATTATGAAGCATTCTGGTGCCAGGAGCTGCAAGGATCACCATGTCTGTCTGTTTCAATCACAGTTTACAACTCACTATCATCTACTGCAGCCTAACAAACAGTTGAGTTTTGGGAGTGCAAGTGCTGGAAAATATCACTTGGGGAAGGGGGACAAGTGGGGAGGTAGAGGAGGAAACATGGCTAAAGGAGGAAAGTATTCTTGAGATTGCAATGTCAAACGTCCTTGAGTTTGGCTGGGCTGCAGAACCAACAAGGAGAGAAAGAAACAGAATGAGACAGCAGCTCCACCCAGCCCAGTCTTATGGCTGGCTGTAACTAATGAGCTGTGATTGGGAGAGATTGAGCAAACAGACCTTGGTTGTTCATTTAAAAGGTTGAAAATGCTCTGCTCGGAAACAAGCTACTTGTATCCAAGAAACTGTCACCAGGATCTTATCAGTGTTGCCTCTCTCAAGTCTTGACCTGTTGCCCAGAAGTCCACAAGGTGACCTTGCCCTCAGTGGCTTGTCCTGATGCACTAATCTTCATAAATAAGGCATTTCAAATGTCTTTTAATGTACTAAAACAATTCCACACCCAAGATTGCTTGCTGCCTCCCGTGTCCTATGATTTCGATATTTTGCTACATTTCATGGTTTCCTGCTTTTATAAAAAGTATAGCATGTTTAATATCAGCAGGTATTATGCAGTACATATTATCCAGTATACAGTTTGCTTTTTTCCAAGCAAATAGGTAAAACCTCATGGAAAGACAAAGACCTTTTGGTGGTGGATATTATTCAACTGTTAACAACTTTTGCTTTAGCTACATTTGCTTTAACCATTGTTTACTGTATATTGTGTTTTAATGGTGCCTTTAATATTACCCAGCATTCAAAGTACTCCACAAAAGCATTTAATTACATACACAAGAATACAGTCATATACAATTATGTGCAAGGAAGGGATGTGATGTCTAGTTGATAGGGCAAGCAGCTATTATATTTCCTGATTTTTCTTCCTTACTCAGCTTCATGTTGCCTTAGCTATATGGCTCGGCTTATCTTTATAATGAAAGGTACGTTCTTCTTTCTCCGGTGAATACATTAAAATATATTTCCAATGCTAATCTACCAGTTTACTCCACTTCTGAAGAAATTACACTTCAAGTGATTCAAAAGTGCTTTTGAATTTCAGTTAAAACAGAACTGAGCTGAATTTTTTTAGAGTTCTGATTTTTTTGTGTATGACAAAATGTAGTCTGATGGAAGATCTCATCAGACTGTTAAGCAAAACCACAAAAATTGTTCACCTCCTGGACTCATATCATACTTCAGACATCAAATGAAAATACTGTCAGGCACTGATTTTAAAACAGTAGTGTACAATCATTTTCCATCTGAAGGCTGTATTTGACCTTTGAATACTGCATTAGGGTAAATAAATCAAGTCTCCTTCCCATCAAACTCAATTGCTAGCAATGTCAGGAAAGTTTAATGATTTGATTGGATTTAATTTTGATTTGTTTAATTAATTAAGTACTGTTACTATTAATAACTCCCCATGTATTTAATACTTGTCCATTCAGCCTGGTGAAAAACCTGTCATTGCAGGGCAATTTGGAACCACTCTGGCATCATACCTCAAGCTTTAAAAAAGAAATATAAAGAGATATTTATGGAAAATAAGCACATCTGGGACATTAGATGGTTTGGAGCAGGGATATCCACACCTGACAATTTTAAGACCTGTAGACTTCAACAATACGGCTGGCTGAGGAATTCTGAAAGTTGAAGTCCATAAGTCTTAAAGCTGCCAAATTTGGAGATCCCTGGTTTGGAGGATTGTCTATTTTCCCCTGGAGTTTTAGGGTTTGCACCCCTTGTTTTGAAATCTATGAGCTGTATGTGATATCATTACCGAAAACAGCCTGGGGAAATTGTTATCTTGTGAGAAAGACATTACATTTTGGCCCATCTACATTCAAAAATGAGGAAGCATAATTAAAAATAACTGGGCAGTTTAGGCAAAAGCACAGCTTTTGTATCAATGGATGGGAGGGTGGCTGTTATGGTTTATCCTCTGCAAATATGGACCTTTTCTAAATGGGATGAAGACAGAGGTGGTATTCCGCCAGTTCTGACAGGTTCCGGAGAACTGATAGTGGGAATTTTGAGTAGTGTGGAGAACCAATAAATACCACCTCTGATTGGCCCCATCTCCATCTATTCTCTGCCTCCTGAGTCCCAACTGATCTTTTGTTGCCCTGCACAGGAGAATGGAGCTGGAAATCAGGCTAATGGAGCGGGGAAGGAATAGGGATTTTACAGTATCCTTCCCCTGGAGTGGGGTGGAAATGGGATTTTAGAGTATCCTTCTCCTGCCATGCCCACCAAGCCACGCCCACCAAGCCACACCATGCCATGCCCACCAAATAATGCCATGCCCACCAAGCCACGCCCACAGAACCAGTAGTAAAAAAAATTGAATACCACCACTGGATGAAGGAAACAGTACATTTATAAGTCTTTGACTTCCCACTCTCATCTTTAATGTGAAAATATTCTTCTAATGCTAACTGAAATAGCTAATGAAATTTTAATCTTTCTCGAGTTCAGAACTGGTTTTCGTTCAGCTGCTGCTGCTTTTCAGGTCTATTTTGATGTTCTGGGTATCCTTCTTCGAACTCCTCAAGTCTAACGACCAAATATATCAGATAATTAGAAACTGATTTTGCCTCATCATGGTCTTCATTCAGGTGAATTGTCTGGTTGACCAGATCTAATAAAGATGAAGTAGTAGGGACACTACTTCTGCAGTATGTTACGACTTGGGGCAAGATAAGGTATCCTGCTGTAAACAACTGCCCTGAGATCAGCAAACAGAAAGAGCTTTGTTCAATTTGGTCCACATGACATAGGGAGTACCTACAAAGAAGAAGATGAAAAGTGAATCTGCCCCAGTATAGGTAGAACCTCAAGTTTGGCTGGGGAATTCTAGAAGTTGAAATCCACAAGTCTTAAACATCATTTTGCCCACAAAATCACTCAGATTTTCCATTCTCACTCCTCATGAACAGAAGCCACAGCATTGACTAGATGATATCTCACCATCCCACTGGGACTTATTCTGGCCTCCATGAAGTTGGCAGATTTTTTTTCTAGTCTGTCCTTTGCCACCTATAGGCAGCTAGCTCTTAGCACCTGCATTGATCTGGAAGGGAAGTGATTGGCTGGATCTGAAAAACAATTAATGCTCATTTGGGGAGGAATAATTGCCTTCAGCAGCTGGAGGCAGGGTAAGCCATCGTTGGATCTCCCTATAGTTGAGAACTATTGCATTTCCCTTTTGGGGGAATGGATTATCTAGTTTCCTTTCCAGCAAGGTTAGTTCTTTACCTTGATTGCCAGTAAGTTTTTGCATGCAATGTTAAGTGTGAGTTTTAACCTATAAATGCACATATGGCTTGCTGTGAAGATACCTCCAGGTTACCTTCAATGGTCATAAATAGTTCAGTACTTACCTCCCATTCAATACTTGCCTCCCAAGAAAACAATGGTGGTCCTGATTCCCATGAAGAAGGCATACTGAAGCCGGAAAGTGGTGATTCTCTGATATGGCCCATGTGGATTGAAATAGCTTTCCCTTAGAGCAGGGGTGTCAAACTCGATTTTAATGATGGCCACATCAGGATTGTGTTTGACCTTGTGGGGGCAGGGTACTGCCCCCAGGGTTCATGCTCAGTGCGGGCATGAACAGCTCGATGTCACTCATATCAGGGGCACCTGTAGTGGCCCGAAAGCTCTGCAAGTGAAAACAGGCTCCCAAGCTCCATTTTTGGCTGCAATGGCTTCCTGCAGCCCTCTGCCAATGAAAACAGAGCTTGGGAGAGCCACACATGACCCTCCCGAGTTTTTGCTGTCAGAGGCACCATGGGCCGGTCCTTCACTGTTTCCAGGGCAGCCCCATGGGCCAGATCTAAGCATTCTGTGGGCCGGATCCAGTCCCCGGGCCTTGACTTTGACATCCCTGTCTTAGAGGTAGATTTACCCTAAGTTCAATTGCCTTTTAGAAGATAGGCAAGGATAAGTTGTTCTGGAGAGTTTTTGTAATTTCGTGCATCAGTGATTGTAAATGTATGTTAGTTCTGGTTGTCCTTAGCAATTGCAAATTAATTTTATTTCTATAATAATTTACTAATGTTGATGGCTGATTTAATGATTTATATAATGTGAATATTTTCTTGTGTACTCATTACGTTGTGTACTCCTGAGTATCCCTTCAGATTTTCAGCTGTATGTAAATTTGATAAATGAAATACTAAAGAGAGGATGGCTATATTGTCTAGGTTTCTCTGTTCCTCTAAAACAGTCAGTCACCTTTGATGAGCCAAGTTTAAGTCCCTCGTTCATGTTCTTCTCTTATCTTTTCATCAGTAAAGTGGATTTTCCCATTCCTTTTAAGCTCATAATTCTGAACCTGGCATCATCACTCAAAGAGAGGTGGAGCAGGTTTGCAAGCTTTGCAGCAAGGAAGCTGTGCAAACTGAGATCGTTCCTCCAAAATTGGCATATTTGCTAGTTTGATTAAAGTAAGCCTTATATGGATTTTTTTCTTCTTCTTTCATTTAGAGCAGTACAGATGTTCAGCTCAAGTGTATAGTTTAAAGGTAATTTGAATTATATATTGAAGTTCAAAGGATGGAAACTGATTAAGGAGAGATTCATCCTAGAAATAAGAAGAACTTTTCTAACAGGGAGAACAATCAACCAATGGAACCGCTTGCCTTCAGAAGTTGTGAAAGCTTCATCACTGGAACCTTTCAAAAAGAAACTGGACTGACATCTGTGGAAATGGTGTAGGCAGAGTCTTCTGCTTGGGCTAGGGGTTGGACTAGATGACTACAAGCTCCCTTCCAGCTCTGTTATTCTGTTCTGTTCTAATTTGATCAAACTGCCAATCAAGTCAATGACTGAAAGGGCTAAATCTAATTAGCAGCCTCCAAACTGAGATGCTTCTCTGCAAGTGCATGCCTAATATTTTATGTTCATGTGTCTAATACCCTAACTATAGCACCACTCAGCCTATCCAACTGCTGAATTCCTAAAGGTTCTAGCAATTGAATGGTTGTTAAATCATAAGGATGGTGTTGGACTCCCCTTGGACTGCAAGGAGATCAAATCAAACAAACTTAAAGGAAATCAACCCTCAGTATTATTTGGAAGGACAGTTACTGAAGCTGAACCACAAATACTTTGGCCACCAAAAAAGAAGAGAGGAAATCATTGGAAAAGGCCTTGATTTAGGAAAGGAGAAGAGGATGGCAGAGGATTAGATGGTAAGATAGTGTCATCAATGCAATAAACATGAATTTGGGCAAACTCTGAGAGGCAGTAGACAACAGGAGGGCCTGGCATGCTGTGGTCCATGGGGTTGCGAAGAGTTGGAAATGACTTAGCAACTGAGCAACAACAACAAATCATAGGGAAGATGACACCCCTAAATATACGAGTGACTTTGCTTCCTAGCTAATTGAAGTCATGGGCTTTCTTTGAACTGGTCAGCTAACTTTAAGAGGAAATTTTCTAAACTGTGATGTATGGGAGATCATAGGCAATTCAACATCAACAATTCACAGGAGCCATTGTTGATTTGGGATTCTTTTCATTCCCATATCCAGAATTTTTTAAAAAACCACAATTTTGAGAAAGAGTTGAAAAATATGTTTTCACAAAACATTAGCAGAAAAATAAAGGCAAAAAGTGGCCTGACTTTCTCTACATAAGCGGATTCGTAAATGATTTGAAAATTGTACTAGAAAACAATTCATCGACAAATTCTCATCAAATTAGAGGAGGATGTCAATTAAGGCACATATCAACTCTGGACCTGATGTTTTTTCTGGGCTTTCATTAATAATTTGAAGAATGGAGGACAAGAAATATTTCTCATATTTGCAAATGACATAAAATGCCAATTGTTAGGAAACAAAAGCAAAATTCAAAACGGCCAATTCTCTGGTCATTTTGAAAGGCCAGAGAAAAGGGCCAAAAATAATTTAACAGACACAAATTAAAATTGATCATGTCAGAAAAGAAATCAAATGTACAAATATAGAGAAGATTTTGCACTGGTAAGAGTAGCTGAGAAAAAGATCCTAAATGACAAGGTGATTATGAGCTGATACTATAATAAGGATGCAATGTGGGGAAAACCCACAATTTTAGGATGCTGCAGAAATATTGTTCTCAGATCACAAGATAATTTCACTCCAACTGAGCACCAGACTTTAAGAAGGTTTCAGACAAATTGGAATTTCCTCAAAGAAGAATAATAGGAATAATTAAGCCACAAGGTTTTCCTTATCTACTTGGGAGTATGAGTCATGGAATAATTATCAATCACAAAAAGTCAGAATCTGGTTTAATATTAGGGGGGGAAATATTCAGTGGTAAGAAATTGTAAATGATAGAACTTATTACTTTGGAAATGCTAGGCTTCCTCTTACTGTATGGCAGAAGTACTGTGTTCTCAATAGCCCACCTGACGTCACCTGAGGTTAATTTTAAAAGTATTTTGCAAAGCAACACAGCTCCTGCCCCACATTCTCGTACAGATTTCTCTGAATGAAGTGGCCATACTGTTTTATTTTGCCTCCTTTCTTAAGCATCCATTCTAAAGCATTCCAAATAGCTATGAAATGCACCAGAAAAAATATCTGCAGAAATTCAAGGTGCCAGACAAAGCTCGGATGGAAGGTGGGCAAATACCTACTCAAGGATAATCAACTACCTCTTCACCTTGCCAAGGAGAATTGGTTCCTTCCATGGCATGAAATGCCTTTGAGGCAAAGCCAAGCCACCTTTCACTGACCCGGTTAATGATAGGTTCGTATTTTTTGAAATGGAGCTTAAAACTCTAGCATGCTTGGGTTTTTATTCTCAATTCCCCTTGTCTTACTACTGGAGAGAGTTATTTGGCAACTTTTAACTATTCTACTCGAGTTTTTACAAATGGCTTAAAAAGAGATTATGCTGCCCAAGGTCAACTGAAAATGTTCTGGCATAGTCTGGAGGCTGCCAACAGAGAGTCTGAATTACACAGTGAAAAAAGAAGCTCCTTCTGCCAAGGTTTTTCAAAACAAGCTGCCAAACTCTGGTGGAAGCTCCCCATGCCACAGAAAATTTGGCTGGGCACTCCACAACTTCATTTATCTTAATAACCTGGGAGACCCTCTAAAATTGTGCAGCTATACACAATTGGAATGAATGGCCTTGCTGTGTCCATCAGATTACATTGACCACAGAACCTAGATGGAACCTGAACACAAAAACAATTGACAAACTAAAGAGAGATAACAACATTAAGAGAGGGTAACAAAGGTATTTTCACCAGGAATGCAAATTCATGTCTTAATTGCCTATCCCAGTCCTTGTTCAATGATGTTTGTAGGTTTTCAGTGTTCTGCAAAAGTCTCAAAAGTCGATTTGCCAAGAGGGTTTAACATCTCTGGCCAGGCAGGCTTTACAGGTCTATATGTTACAAGTAATTGTACAATATTTTACTCTATGTTAAAATTACTACTGAATTTCTCCTAGTCAATCTATCCATTCACAATCTGCCATGCTAATCACATTACTTGTCATACTGGAAACAAAAGCACAGAAAACAAGTCCTTAATAATCCTACTTTCCACATTTAAAAAAAATAAAAACCTTTCCACATTTCCTTAAGCATTACCCTTTTCCATGGGGGAAGAGGTGCTGCAGGCCCTTTTTGCTGCCAAACATTCCGACCTTGTAATGTTAAGAGTTTTTAAATTCAGTCATTAAACTGGGGCACCTTCAGTCAACTATCTGGATAGCAGTAATCAATAATGCAGAGAGAGGCAAAATTATTTTATTTGATAAGATAGCTCATCCAGACTCTAGAAATGTTTTATAATCCTTTCAGACTATCCATAAAACTTGTGTCCCCCATCAGAAATATTTTTACAAATTTGAATATAATGTGTGTGTGTGTGTGTGTGTGTGTATAGAGACTACTATGTCAAAGTCTTAGGCCAGCATTAGATTTCATGCAGCAATGTTTTAATGACCATAATTGATCTTCAGTCTTGAATATCAGTTTGTTTATTGATTTCCCTTTCAAAGTGGCCTTGTTGATACAAAAATATGACTTTAGGTATGTCAAATTCCGTTATATTTGGCATTTTGACTGGAATGATGTGGTTGGTCTTTTTAGCAAGCTTCCAGTGAATTATCCTCATACAACAAGGGACTGAACTGTCTGTAATGCTCAGAGGTGTCTTGCACAAATCTAATGTAACACATATTTTTGCACAGCCGTCACTTTGGCATGAAATAGCAGGACACATACAGGTGGTAGCAATGACAGTACCCAGGGTTCCATTCCATTTAGGTTTATGGGACCCAGGCAGTGGGTGAAATTCAAAAAAATTTACTACCGGTTCTGTGGGCATGGCTTGGTGGCTGTGGCTTGGTGGGCATGGCGGGGAAGGTTACTGCAAAATCCTCATTCCTTCCCCACCCCACTAACCTGCTTTCCAGCTCCATTCTCCTGTGCAGGGCAACAAAAGAAGACCCAGGTAATCAGCTGGGACTCAGGAGGCAGAGAATAGATGGGAGCAGGGCCAGTCAGAGGTTGTATTTGCCGGTTCTCCGAACTACTCAAAATTTCTACTACCAGTTCTCCAGAACAAGTCAGAACCTGCTGAATACCGGTCCCATGAATTCTGGTCCCACATCACATAAATGTAAGGGGAGGTCACATTAAATATTTGCCACTTTTTAGCTTATGGAGGCTGTTTTTTCTGCTGTTTCTTGTTTTTGAAGACTGCTGTCAGCTTCTATTGGAACACCATGAAACTTTATCAATAAACTACTTTACTCACATTCTGTTTGTGGAAAGACTTGTTTATTATGGTCTGTTCCCTCCAACAATCAGCAACAAATGGTAATTCCCGAGCAAAGCCAGCACTGAGAGCATCTGCCTCTCAGCGTTGTTTATAGTCCTTTTCCCTTCATTATCCAACATCCGTCCCTGGAAACACTTAATTATCCAACATCCGCCCCTAGCTACCTTGCGTGCCCCCATCCCGCAAAACTATCTCCAAGCTAAGTCCCATGCCAAACACCATCACACCCCACCGTTTGTGCTGCCAATCCCATAGTAGCCCCAAAAGCTGCCAGTGCGAAACACCTCCTGCCTAGTGACACTGAAAAGAGGGAGGAATGCCCATCACCCAACAGCTGACAGGTCCATTCGAGAGCGGGTGGCATGCCTGAAGGAACGCCCACCATCAAACAGCTGATGGGTCTGTTCAAAGGCGGGTGGTGGCATGCCTGAAGGAACGCACACCACCAAGCAGCTGATGAGTCCATGCAAAGCTCCCCGGCTGGTCACACCAACATGAGGCAAGGTGGGATCATCAGGACCATTCAGGGTAATGTGTCAGGTCCATGCGAATCTTCCCAGCCAGTGGCACGAGGCAAGGAGTTGCGGCAGGTGTGTCTGGACCCAGGACCATCAGGAACCGTTAGGGTAATGTGTCAAGTGATATTGGCGGCGTGGTTGAAGCCCGTCAACTGCATTCAAATTTCCTGTAGATGAATCTGAGGGATAAAAATACTTCATTGGAAAGCACTATCCACTACTCTCAATTCTGATTTCTATGGTAGACCTGAGGGATTCCTGATACATGGGCACCGCAACTCTCAGAATTTATTGATGAAGGTGGCTAAAGGATTCTAAGAGTTACAGTTGTCTCACTCCTGGAGGTGCCAGACTGAGGAGATTTGAACTAGACAAAACAGGTGAGCAATTGCTTTCTGGCTGAAATAGCCTAGCTGATGTTTATCACTGAGAACCAAAACAGCTGGCTTGACACAGAGGCCTTCAGGATATTGCTTCATAGGACAATGTGGATACCCTGCTAAGCTGCCATAATCCTTCCACATCTCAGCATATGAAACTCTATAGCCAGATTTTTAAAAGAATATTTGGGCAATAACATTAAAAAAATAATAACAACTCAGCAGACAGCAGCATCTGGCAAACCTTGTCTGGGCTGGAAAGCTAACAAGGTCAGGCCTGATTAATACTCAGATGGGAGACATCAGGCTCTGGTTTAGACTGGAAAAAGCAACCCAGAAAACAAGAGCAAATCTCTTTCTATAGCATTGCCAAGAAAACTACATGAATGTCTCTATGAAGTCACCACAAGTCAACCTTGACTCAAAGGAGATGTTATACTTTATATGTTTTTAAATGCTATCTTCAAAAAGAAGCAACTCTTTCTGCTTTTTTTTTAAAAAAAACTCAGTTCACACACAACCAAAAGCACTTGTATGTTTCTTTTTCTGTGTGTTTAAGAAAATTGGGGGAAGGTGACCATGAAAAAATCTCTTCAGAAACTAAGGTATTACTGCCATCTAGTGAGGCCCCTTCTTGTGAAAAACTAATTCTACAATGGTGTCAGAAGCAGAGAATGGGAAAGCGACTGAAGGAGATGGTAAGATTCAATTTACAATGAAAGCAACATGGGTTTTTTTTTCCATTATCAATGCAGCAGGGGTGGGATGCTACTGGTTCAGCCTGGTTCCATAGAACTGGTAGCTCCGAAAAGCAGCTGACACTGAACCAGTTTGCTGCGACAATTGTCTGGTCATCTGTTTGGCCCACCTGGGCTCTAAGCTGTCCTTTATCCTATGCTTTTACCTCCTCAGCTCCTTTGCGCAGTACTGCTGAGTGCTGCTCGTCAGCTGGAGAAGGTAAATGCTTGCCAGAGTCAGTAGCGCACATGTGTGTGTAGCGCGCTTTTGGTGTGCATGTGTGCACTCCCCAAACTGGTTGTTATGCTGGTAGGATCCTACCCATGCAATACAGGCACTGAAAAAAGTGACGTATGACCATTTTCACATTTACGACTATTGCTGTGTCCCCAAGGTCACATGATCAAATTTCAAATGTTTCACAACTGATTCACATACATGACCATTGCAGAGTCACGGGTCATGTGATCCCCTTTTGTGGCCTTCTGGCAAGCAAAGTTAATGGAGAAGTCAGACACATTTAACAACTGTGTTACTAATTTAACAACTACATTCGTTAATGATAATTCATTTAACAACTGTGGCAAGAAAGGTGGCAAGATGGGCAAATTCACTTCACAATTGTCTCACTTAGCAACAAAAAATTGGGGCTCCATTGTGGTGTTAAGTCGATGACTACCCACAATAGTATTCAGTTATTTACCTTCCTAATTTCTCCTTCCTAAAAGCTTCTGCCTTGAATTCTGCCAGCTTCCCACTTTTGAATTATTTTATTCCAGGATTTTTAAAAGGAAGAAAAAAAAACTATTACAAGCTCTTTACCTTTGTTTATTTTAACAGACAGAATAAGGGCTGCTGCTATTTGTGGAAGTATGGCAGTCCTGCTTACTGTATCACTTAATATGAGATAAAAATTAATAACGGACATGTTTTTGATAACCTTGCTCATAAAGCCCATGTCTCACTGCACCAACGGATGCAAAGAGGATGTAAAACAGACAAAACAGCTTGCCATCCATTGGAAAACACAATGCATCTGCTGTGTACTCACTGCATACGTGTTTCATACGCTCTATCTGTCGAGCATCCGTCCACTGAGATTTCATCCACGC
>BHFT01033123.1:8073-32360 GCA_004320025.1 Laticauda laticaudata
CCCCCCCCCCCCCCGGGCTCCATCCACTGGGGAGCTCTGCCAATATTCCTGCACCACGGAGCCGAGTATTTTGGTCGATCTCCTTCCCTGGGGCGTGGGTGGGAAGGCGGCAAGGATGGGTGGGAGAAGCAGCAGCGGGGCCACCCACCCCCCTTGCTTTCTCCTCCTCTTCCCCCTGCCACCCCACTCCCCGGCCAGGGCTCCCCACTTACCCAAGGCAGCATAATCGAGGAGTTTGCTAAATAGAAAGCAAAGAGGCAGCAGCAGGTAAAACATGGTGTTCCTCTTCTCCCTCCAAATCTACACGCCATCTGGTTCAAAAGGATGCCAGCCTCCCGTTCGGCGAAGAGGCTCCAGAGGGGAGCAGAGGCAGAGAAGGGGCACGGAAGCGTCTGGGGCGGGTGGCATCCATCGCTGGGCGCCCGGCGGAGCAGGGGGGAGGGAAATGGAAGAGGACCACACGGAGGAAAAGAGAGAGAGGCTTGGAGGAGGAGGAGGAGGAGGAGGATGTGGCCAGCGGTACCCACAGCAGACGGACGAGGCTGGTTTTGTGGCTCTCGCCCGTTTCTCCCCGAGTCAGGTTGGAGTTTGGGATGCAACCTTCAACTCCTCCTCCTCCTCCTCCTCCTCCTCCTCTCTCGGTCGCCTACCTCTTTATTTTATTTTATTCCTCCCCCCCCTTTTTTCCCCCTCCCTCTTCTGCTTTGGTGCTGGCATCTGTATTATACAGATTTCTTTAATCCTTCCGAGGCTCTTCTGCTGTCGTCTTTTAAGCTGGATTTATCGAGAAAGAGAGGGAGGCAGGCTGGGAGAGCACAATTCCTCTCTTATGCTCTCTGTCTCTCTGTCTCTCTCTCTCACACACACACACACACACTGCTTAACCCTTCTGCAACTGACCCCATCTCCACCAGAGAGAAAGATGGTCGTTAACAAGAATTATTGTTATTGTTGTTATTATTATGATTATGATTATTCACCCATATTTGCTGCTGCTATCCTGATTATCATCCAATTTTTCTCCCCCTCCAGGCAGTAAGAAATCAAGATTTGGAGAATCACCACTTCTAAAAACCCCTCTTGGTCCTTCTCCCAGACGAAGCCGGCAGGGCCAAAAACACACCACCACCTCATTAAGATGTCTTCGGTGGAGAAGAAAATCCCACCTGCCCTCGGTTTTTCCATCTGCAGAATGGGGATAGTGGGGAAAAAAAAAAAAAGCAAATTACAGAGAGGAAAGGGGTAGCCGAGATTGGAAACTGTGTACCAGGCAGAGGTCTTATAGACTACAGCTCCCATCATCTCTTGCTTGGACCCATGCTCCCACAGGAGATAAAATAGAAGCACCAGCCTTCAATCTGGCAGGGATGATAAATCTGTGCTTAGATGACGAAGGAGGGGGTTTGACTGCAAAAGACCCTCCCTCGGATCTGACCAAATGCGGACCCTCAAATGCAACAGCCAACAAACCCAGTTTCTATTTGTAAGCAGATTTGGAGTGCGATTTTTGTTTCCTGCAAAACCTGACTAGCTTTGAATCTGAACAGGTCCACCCAACCATTTTCTAGGAAAAAACAAGCCGGGAAGAACAATTTTCTAGCCTCCAGTGTCCACCTTTCAACTGTACACGAGGAGATGTGTGACTGGTGTGCAGGTGACTCTTGAGTAGTTTTGTGGGGACATGCAAAGAATGCAAAATTGGGGTCGGTTTTGATTTAAGGGCACGTTGGTGCCCCGTTTCCACAACAGCCTTTGGTGGGGCTTCCCTGGGGAAGAAAGCAGACCCTTCTCGTCCCTCTTTGCCCAACAGGTCTTGATCTTCCTAACTTTTTCTTCTCCTGCATAGAAACCTGGTGTGTTGTTCTCTGGTTTTGGCCACTGTCTTCCTAGCACTGGAGACCAATTCCCGTTTGGTCCTCTGAAGATAAAATGCTAATGCACAGATTTCAGTAGGTTGTAGAACATAAGAGGTTGGAAGTCACCTTGGATTATCCAAATCTTCATGTGGTAGCTTTTGTTCCTCTTCCTGATGGCCAACAGTCATACAATTCCTCCTCATGTCTAGATTGAAGTTTGCCCTCACTGGTTCTATCCTCTGAAGCAAAAGACTATCAGAATCGAGCTGGAAGGCACCCTGAAGGTCTTATAGTCCAGCCCCCTGCTTGAGCAGGAGACCCGATAACATCTCAGACCAATGACTGTCTACTCTCTTCTTAAAAACTTCCAGTGCTGGAGCCCCCACAACTACTGGTGGCAAGCTGTTCCATAGGTTAATTGTTCTCACTGTTAGAAAGTTTATCCTCAATTTCAGGTTGCTTCTCTCTTGGATTATTTTCCATCCATTGTTTCTTGTCTTGCCTTCTGGTGCTTTGGCTGACTCCCTCTTTTTTGTGGCAGCCCCTTAAATTCTGCAACATTGCTGTCATGTCCCCCCAGTCCTTCTTTTCTCTAGACTGGCCATACCCAAATCCTGCAACTGTTCTTCGCATGTTTTAATCTCCAGGCCCTTAATCTTCTTAGTTGCTCTTCTCTGCAATTTCTCCACAGTCTCAACAGTCTCTTTTTTATAACACTGTGACCAAAACTGGATGTGCTATTCCAGGTGTAGTCTTACTAAGGATTTATAAAGTGGTACTAATACTTGACATGATTTTGATTCTATGCCTCTGTTTATACAACCAAGGATCTTTTTCTTCAGGTATTTGAAGAATGCTGTTTTACCTCCCTTTAGATCACCTCTTCTGAAGGCTAAACATGCCCAGAACCTTTAACTGTTCCTCCTGGATAACAGAAGAGCATATCTGTAGCTCAGAGTTGAGCTGTGGGGTCCTTGGTGCTCTCTTGGTTGCTTTCTTGCAGACGTTTCATGACTCAACTAGGTAACATCATCAGTGCAAGAAAAGATTTCCTCTCTGTTTATACACAAGGGGTTGCCCTGTTAATAAAGGTGAGTGTATTCTGGATAGTTGATGATGTTCCTTCCAGAGAATAGCCCCCAGACCACAACCATCTTGGTGACCCTCCTCTAAAACTGCATTTTTTTGAACTGAGATTACCAGAACTGGACATAGTTCCCATCTCCAGGCTAATCATATTCCACAACTCCAACTGGTCCTTGATTTTTTTTGCTTGCAGGACCCTTATTATTATCTCTCAGTTGTTCTCAACTGTTTCAACTCCCACCCTCAAAACGACGCTATAGAGGAGCCCTGCACACCAGAACAACTAGACACAAGGACAGTTTTTTCCCGAATGCCATCCCTCTGCTAAACAAATAATTCCCTCAACACTGTCCAACTATTTACAAAGTCTGCATTACTATTAATCTTCTCATCACTCCTTATCACCCTCCCTTCCCACTTGTGACTGTATGACTGTAACTTTGTCGCTTGTATCCTTACGATTTATATGGACTGTTTCCTAGTATGATTTCATTGCTTTTTGTACCCTATGACTATCATTAAGTGTTGCATCTCATGATTCTTGACTCTTGATGAATGTATCTTTTCTTTTGTGTACACTGAGAGCATTTGTACCAAGACAAACCACACTTGGTCAATAAAGAATTCTATTCTATTCTATTCTATTCTATTCTAATTCTATTCTATTCTATTCTATTCTATTCTATTCTACTCTACTCTACTCTCCTCTAGTTGGGGGAGTGGGCAGAGATTTCCATCTTTCAGCTGTAAGGCTAATTATGGAGTGGGTCCATGCAATGGAAAGGGTTTGTTTGGTTTTTTTCTGCAGGGGGTGTTCATGTTTTTGACAAACCAGCAGCTGTTCGGGCACATCCTATCCTTGGAGAACTATCAGACAAGCCACCTGCATAATGATCTCTGGCAAATCTTCAGCAACCCGGAGGTGAGCAGGCTTAGTTTCTCTGGAACCTGAGAGTGAAACAGGTGTGGGGTGAAGTAGGGGCCAGTTTGAAAGGATTAAAAAAGGGGGAGGGTTGTCTTTCTTATGGGGAAATAATTTGAGAACAAGGGCTCACACAGAAAGAGGGGGCAGGGGCTGAAAAAAAACAGGGTTTATAGATGTTGGGCGACACTGTCTCTCAAAGCAGATGTTGTGGCCTGTCGACTGCTGGCTCCTTCAGCAGCCGAATCAGAGGAGGAGGAGGAGGAGGAGAAGGCATGGGAATCAGGGCCAGCATCAGGGCAACCTGGGAGCTCTGAGGGAGAAGAGGGAATGGAGCTGGCAGAGAAAGAGACAGAGACGGGGCCTAGGCCATCTGTCAACCCTCAGATGGAGAATCAACAGCCCCCAGAAGGAGGTGGCTGATGAAGAAGAGAAGGAACAGCTGGGTCCAGTGCCTTCTGCCTTCCAGTGCAGATGCGCAGAAGGCAGAGGAGAGGAGAGCAGTGGAAATCTACGGGCTGGTCCTTGGGACGGAAGAGCCACTGCTGCTAGCGAAGCCCCACCTTTGCTCCGGGGATATAAGGCAGCGGGCGGAGATGAATAGGTGTGGCAAACTATTCATCTTCCAGATGAACAGACTTGTTAGCCTGCAGTGAGAGAGAGAGAGAGAAACTTTTGCCGGGGCTGTTTGCGCTACTAATCAAAGGAATCTTTGAATTAACCTCAGAGGATTTGACAGCTGGGTCAAAGCAACAGGTTTTGGAAAGGAGGAGTCAGAAGGAATTGGAGCAAAGAACAGCTGGGAAAGATGAGAATGGGAGAGGGGATTTTTGAAGGCCAAATTGTGCATTTACAACTTCCAGTTTTGAATCCAGCTCCCAAAGTCTCAAAAGAGGGTGGATTTGCAAGAGAGGGGGTCCTTCCTTTAGGGAAAAAACAACAAATCAAGCATCCTACCTGGTTTTCTTTAATTTTCTTCTCTCTCACACAAAACAGGACTGGAATGAGAAATACATTCACCCTAACTACACGGATGCCTTAAAAGGCAAATTGGTAGAAACGGTAAGTCAGTTTTCTTCGCTGCAAGTGGAATTGGGCGGTGGGAGGTGGGCAGAAAGGAGAGAAAAAAAGAGGGCTTGAATTCCCCCCCCCCTAAAATAAAATAAATGAAATGAAACACAATAAACAAAAGAAAAACATAGAAATTGCTGCAGAATGGTGCAAAATAGCCCCAGGCAGCTCTGGATTTTTATCCCTTGTCCAGCCCTGCCCAGATGTCTACTGGTTCCCTCTGTTCACCGACACGGCTTGCGATGAGCTGGTTGAAGAGATGGAGCACTTTGGCCAGTGGTCCAAGGGAGACAACAAGGTAAAGTGACCCCTCGCAGGTGCAGCTCATCCAAGGGAGATTCTCGATCCTTCCTTTCCAACGGATGTCGCTTCCTTAGCCGAGTCACCTGCTGAGGAACGTTTGCCAGGAACCGGCTGGTTTTAAAAACAAACCGTAGTTTTAAAACAAACCACAGTGTCAGATCTGTGTATCTGCCATTCTCCGATGGAATGAAGGGGTGGGGTTGGATTTGATGCATTTAATTCTTTCCCTCTGTATGTAGCATAAGTGTCCTCTTTTTTTACCTTGTCTTTCGTGTAACCTTTTACACAATTTATAACCATTGCCTGGTGCCCCAGATGCCTGGAAACTTCTCACCTCTTGAGGGGATGCAAGGGGAGAGGGGGGGCCACGGGGATTGCAGTGCCGGAAAATAGCCTGAGAAACTTTTCTTACCTGCTTTCTCAGAGGTGCTGCTACAATAACATCTTCACACCTGCGGATTGGTGGAATCCACATCGGACTGTTCAGAGGGGTTTCTCATTCTCTTTATCTTAGTTCAACAGTCCCCAAACTTGGCAACTTTAAGACTTGTGGACTTCAACTCCCAGGATTCTTGAATTAGCATGGCTGGTTGAGGAATTCTGGGAGTTGAAGTCCACAAGTCTTAAAGTTGCCAAGTTTGGAGACCTAGTTGCATGCCCTGAGGGAACTCAGATCCTGCTTTGAATTTTGACTTTCTTTTACCTCCCTTCAATAAAATGATTCCTTTTGAAATACAAAGTTTTCAAGAGTTTACACTTATTTTTTGAAGGGGGGAGAGGCTGGTCGTTACATGTAGAGCAGCTACCAGCTAACTTTACTCATTGTTTTTATAGGACCAGAGGATTTTAGGGGGCTATGAGAACGTCCCCACCATTGACATTCACATGAACCAGGTCAACTTCGAGCGCGAGTGGTACAGATTTCTCCTGGATTACATCGCACCCATCACGGAGAAGCTCTACCCAGGTTACTATACCCAGGTGAGTTCAATTTATACGGGCTGGGATTGGAAACTCACGGGAGAATTTGAACTGGTGGCCCTGGAGGACTGCGAAGTGAAGGACTTTGAGGGGCCTTTTGGGGCAGGCCGAGAGAAAGAAGAAAGTACGAGGCCGCACGAATCCCCCCAAAAGCAGCCATCACTCCTGGATAAATCCTTGGAAGCATTTCTCTAGCTCACTTGCAACTGATGATGGCTTGTGGAAGAATTCACAAGCCATGGTTTGGCCCAGCCTGTTTCTTTTCTACAGACCCAGTTTGAGCTCGCCTTCATCGTCCGGTACAAGCCGGACGAGCAGCCGTCCTTGATGCCGCATCACGATGCTTCCACATTCACCATCAACATCGCCTTGAATCGTGTGGGGATCGATTATGAAGTGAGTGTAAGAACTTTAGGCCGGCTTGAAGGGAGGGCAAAATGGCTGAGGAGGGAGAGGGAGAGACGAAAGAGGGTGGACTAAGAGGGTTTGGGTTTTTTTCCCATCTCTGTGGTAAGAGGGCAAGGCCAGCACTGCGGAGAGGTGTGGGGGTGTGTGTGGAATACTTGCAAGGCATATTTGATTTTGGCTAAGTCTCAGAAAGCAAGGAGGGAGAAGATGAGAAAGGAAGAAGGAAGGAAGAAGAGATAAAGAAAAAAAGTTTATCACAGAGGGTTCCAGAAGAGAGGGAGGGAGGGAGATGAGAAAGGGAGAAGGAAGGAAGAGAGGAAGGAAAGAAGAAGAAGAGAGAAGAAAAGTATATTCCAGAGGGTGCCAGAAGGGAGGGAGGAAGGAGATGAGAAAGGGAGAAGGAAGGAAGAAGAGATAGAGAGGAAAAGTTTATTACAGAGTGTGCAGTGAGGGAGGAAGGGAGGAAGGAGATGAGAAAGGGAGAAGGAAGGCAAAGAGAAAGAGAAGAAAAGTTTATCACAGAGGATTCTGGGAGGGAAGGAGAAAAGGAAGGAAGGGAATAAGAGAAGGGAAGGGAGGGAAGGAAGGAAGGAAGGAAGGAAGGAAGGAAGGAAGGAAGGAAGGAAGGAAGGAAGGAAGGAAGGAGAGAAAAAGAGGTTTATCACAGAGGGTGCCACTGCAGAATTCCGTCACAGAGCCGAGGCTCGCTTGAGACAACTGCCAAGGGCCTTTTGCAATGTGGCAACTTGATCCCCTGGCAGATAGGCAGGCAGGTAGGCAGGTAGGGGAGCTCAAGGTCACCGCAACCTGGGCTGGGAAGCTCCAAACAGCCCCATGGGCCTTTTCTTCCCCTGCAGGGCGGGGGCTGCCGCTTCATCCGTTACAACTGCTCCATCCAAGCCCCCCGGAAGGGGTGGAGCCTCCTGCACCCGGGCCGCCTGACGCACTACCACGAGGGCCTCCCCACCACCAAGGGGACCCGCTACATCGCCGTCTCCTTCCTCGATCCCTAGAGCCACCCAAGAGGGAGGAGAAAAACCTGCTTTTTGCCAACCCATTTCCTGCCCCCCCCTTTCCCCACCCCCCCCAATTTGGCTGCACGTTCCCCCCCCAAGGAAAGAGTGCTGGACTTCCAGAAGGGGTCATTTTGATTGGATGCCACTTGGTTGCAAGAGAGATGGCCAAGATTCAGTAGGGTCCCTTGGGTGGGGGGGGGTGTCTCCGGTTCCATCCCCAACTCCAGGCAGCCAGAGCCAGTCTGACCCCCTGCCTTCCACCAGCTGAGAGCGCCCACCTTCCTCCTTGTGGGAAGAAGCCCTGAGTTTCCACATTTTTTTCCTTCCAATGGAGGTGGCTAAGACGGGCACATTCACACGTTTCCTGTTCTGGTGGAACCGAGCAGGGGTGTCCAACTCGATTTCAATGAGGGCCGCGCCAGGGATTTTGTTGGTGCGCGTGGCCAGCTTGGCGTCACTCGTGTTGGGGGACACCTGCGGTGGCCAAGTGCTCAGGCAGACCTTCCCTCAGTCTCATTATAATCTCCTTTCCTTCCTTCCTTTCCTTCTTTTTTCCTTTCCTCTTCCTTCTCCTTCCTTCCCCTCTTTCCTTCTTTTTTCCTTCCTTGCCCTCTTCCCATCTTCCCTTCTTTTTGCTTCGTCTTTCCTCTCTCCCTTTCTCCTTTCCTGTCCTTTCTGGGATACTTAAATGAAACATTTCTTTTTTTGTTTGTTTGTTTGTTTGTTTTTAGTTTGTTTTGATAGCCCTCTGCCAGCAGAAATGGAGCAGCCCCCTCCCCATGCCCTGCTTTTTCGGGCAGCGACAGCCTCCTGCAGCTCTCTGCCAGAGAAAACAGAGCATGGGAGGCCGTGTTCTGTTTTTCGTGGGCAGAGGCATCGCGGGCTGGTCCTTCGCTGTTTCCAGGGTGGCCCTGCGAGCAAGATCTAAGCACCCCGCGGGCCGGGTTTAGCCCGGAGGCCTCGAGTTTGACACCCCTGGAATGGAGCCTCTTAAAACCCATCACTGGAATGTTTACATGGCACGTGGGGTTGATTGCTACAAAAGACTTGGAAACAGGCTCCCCGTTCTGACTCAGTTTCCCATACATAACGAATCCTCTGAAGGGAACTCAAACAATTCCTTTAAGTGTCGGCAGCCCCGGCAAACAGTTTCTCTCTCACCGCAAGGTAACAAGTCTGTCTGGCAGGGAAATGAATAGTTGTCTGCCACATCGATGTATCTCCACCCCCTGCCTTTTTATCTCCAGAGCGGGTGGCGGAGGGGGGGGGCTTTGCTAGCAGTGGTGGCTCTTCCAGCCCAAGGACCGGCCCATAGATTTCCACTGCTCTCCTCTCCTCTGCCTTCTGTCCATCCACAGTCAGGCACTAGACTCAACTGTTCCTCCCTTCCTCATCAGCCACCTCCAGACCTGGGGGCTTGTGGACTCTCCATCTGAGGGCTGACGACGGCCTCTCTCTCTCATCTCTCTCTCTCTCTCTCTCTCTCTCCTCTCTCTTCTCTCTCTCCTCTCTCTCTCTCTCTCTCTCTCTCTTCATCTCTCCTCTCTTTCTTTGCGCTGCCACCTCCTCTTCCTCCTTGGAGCTCCCAGGTTGCCCTTGATGCTGACTCCCACCACCTCCTTCTCCTCCTCCTCCTCTGCATTCGGGCTGCTGGAGGGGGCCGACAGGCCACAACACTCTATTCGAGAGGCAATAAAAGAAAATTCATCACATCCCTTGTTCATCCTAGCTTGATATTTCTAGGGGAAGCGGGCAAGAGGAGCAAGCCAACATTTTTTTTTTTTTTCAGAAATTGCCAAGAGTGGCCCAGGGCCCAATGCCAAAGCAGAGGTTTCTATCTGTGTATTTATTTAAAGTCACACACACACACACACCACATCCTTCTTTTCTTCAGGCACCTGAATATCTTCTGCACAAGGTGTCCAGATTTTGCTAGGAGATTTTTTTTTTTTTTACATTCAACATTGACATTAAAAAGAGTTTTATTTTAAAAAGCCAAAAGCCTGCCTGCTTTTTTTCTCAGCTGTCGTGGAAGAAGGTCATTAAGTAAATATTTGGTGGGATTCACATTTTTTACTACCGGTTGGTGGGCGTGGCAGGAGAAGGATAGTGCAGAATCCCCATCCCCTCCCCACCCCACTAACCTGCTTTCCAGCTCCTTTCTCCTGGGCAGGGCAACCAAAGGAAGACCCAGCCGATCAGCTGGGACTCGATGGGAGGCAGAGAAGAGATGGGGTTGATGGGGCCAGTCAGAGGCGGCATTGGCCAGTTCTCCCAACGATTCAAAATTTCCACGAACGGTTCTCCAGAACGGTCAGAACCTGCTGAATACCACCTCTGCCCCCGGGCCCCCCAAAATAAAATGGGGCCTTGCTGAAAAGCCAAAGCTGGGCTATGGATACTATAATTTGTGTGCCTTAATGAAATTTTGTGAAATTGCAACAGCAAAATAATATAATCAATTTAATATTAAAATACTTACAATTGGGAGAGAAATGATATTTCCTGTTCTGTGTGTGGATTTGGAAATTAGCAGAGGCTGCTGCTTTACCCAGGAGTAAGCCTGACTGAATTCAATAGAATTATCTGAGTAGACTTAAGTAGGACTGTCTGTGGAGCTTCTCAACCATCCAGTCACTGTTCTCCCAAAGGGGCTTTCTCAGGAGGCAACTGGACTTCCTGCTTTTTTCTATGAAGACGTTTCGCCTCTCATCCCAGAAGCTTCTTCAGCTCTGGCAGAATGGTGAGGAATGGAAGGATTTATACTCCCTGCACTGTCGACCAGTAACCGTAGGAAAAATCTCTCGGCAACTCCGGTGAACCTCCAAATAGACACGTATTTTCCTAGCCAGTGACCAGCTGTCTGCAAGGAGTATAAATCCTTCCATTCCCAACCATACAGTCAAAGCTTCTTGGATGAGAAATGAAAACGTCTTCAAAGAAAAACCAGAAAATCCAGTTGCCTCTTGGGAAAAAATGCACCTTTGGGATTTAGGTAGGACTGGATCAATTTAGATTTTGGGGGAGGCCTGCTGGGGATACCAGGAAATATGTGCAGAGGAGAAGCAAATGCCTAGGGTTTTTTTTATAAACTAATGTGGTAGTCGTCCTTAAAATATTGACTTTAATCAAAATTAAGAAGACGGCAGCTTCTTCCTCTCCCCATTATCCCCAGAGAACTGAATGGAAGGAATCGGAGCCATCAATGGAGGGGGGATGCTGAGTTATTAAAAACTAGCTTGATACCCGTGATTTGCTACAATACTGTGTGGTCGGGCTTAGCTTTTGGGGAGGAAGATAAGGGAAAACAAATTCTGCCTCTGCCTATCAGTATCCATCGGTGTTCATCTGGCTAGCGTCCTGTCAGTGTGTGAGAGAGTTGAGGGCTGCTTGGAAACTGAAACACTATTTGCTGTGTGAGCAAAGAGACAGCAAGGAGCCTGAGCGTGGCTTAGCTCACCTGTTCTGTCCTAAAGCTGCTGGCTGCTGTGAAAGTAAAACGGAAACTGCTCTCCTCTGCTTGTGTTTTGCATTTGGAAGAGATTTCTTTTCAGGTGGGGAGAGGAAGTAGAGCTCCTTAGCATCAGAGCGTGTTAATAATAATAATAATAATATAGGAAATACTGATGCTCTGATGGTCATTTAGGAAAATCCTTTCTTAGCGAGCACCTAGAAGCCAAGAGGAACATATGCGCCAGAGTTCAAGTTTGTAGGCTTTACGGTTCTGGAGATTTTGTGATGATGCGTTTGAACTCAGGACTCCAGAGCACGTGCAGAGTAGAATCTCTATCCCCTGCAAAACACCAGACAAGGAGAGGGAAACACACGGCCTTCCAAACAGTCTCCGTTCCCTGTTCTTTTCCTTCACCCCCAAATTCAAAAAAGGAGGGTTAAAAAAAAAAAAAAAGACTATAAACAACTGCTGGACTTCAATTCCCAGGAGGCAAAGGGGCGTGGCCGTCGCGCCTGGTGCGACGTCACTTCCCCCTCGCGCCCTCTTGACGTTTCCCGGGGCGCTTCAGGCGAGCGGCTGAGGCAGAAGGCAGGTGAAGGTGAGACGCGAGGGACGGGGACGCGTGTCGGCGGGTGTAGACGTTACACGCGGGTTCTGGGGGGGGGTGTTAATTCGGCCCTCCGGGAGTCAGAGAGGGGTGGTCGCGGAGAAGGCGAGGCTCGTTTAAGGGGCCCCCACCCCCTTTTGCCTCTTTTCGGCCCGAGGGAGCCGAGCGGGGGCTCCCCGCAAGGAAGACACGTGTCTGAGGCGGTGCACGTGTGCACGCAGGTGACAGCTCGGAGGCAAGTTGCAGACTGACGCTCCGCCCCAAAAGTAGGTTTTGGTTTTTTTGAGGGGGGTGATTTGGGGGCCCCAAGTGACAGGAAGGGGGAGGGGCCGGTGGGGGGGCATTGCATGATGGAGTTTCTAGTATTCCCCGGGCGGTGCATGATGGACCTCCATACACTCCCCTGGACAGTGCATAAGGGCCTGCAACATTCTCCAGGCAGTGCATGATGGATCTACGCACACTCCCCAGGGCAGTGCATGATGGACTTCCCATACACTCCATTGGGCAGTGCATGATGGATCTCCACACACTCTCCTGGACAGTGCACGATGGAGTTTCTAGTATTCCCCGGGCAGTGCATGATGGACCTCTACACACTCCCTTGGGCAGTGCATGATGGACCTGCAGCATTCTCCAGGCAGCGCATGGTAGATCGACACACACTCACTCCCTAGAGCAGTGCATGATGGACCTGCAACATTCTCCAGGCAGTGCATGATGGACCTCCATACACTCTCTTGGGGAGTGCTTGATGAACCTCCACACGTTCCCAGGCAGTGCATGATGGAGCATTTCAGGATTGGCAGGGAAGCCTCTCCTTAACTGAGCCATCCAGGTTGATTCAACAATGTAAAATCTTGTCAAGAGGTGAAAGTGTCTTGGTGGGAAACCTGCCGATAAACTTCTCTTTATATAGGTGTCTTGTAGTTATAAAATATGCATCCTGTGAGGAAGAAACCTAAATGTGTTTCATACTAGAGTGATTCATGGCCATTTGCTTGTTCATGGCTGATTTCAAGCCATTTCACCCCCTGCATTTTCTAATCTTGTCTATTTTCCTTTCCTTAGACCACCGCTCGCCCTCACCGGCTTAGGAAAGAAGATGGTAACCATGCTTAGCTTATAAAAACTCCTGCTTGCATCTTAATAGTAAGTGCATTAGAGGCGTTTCAGAATTGGAACTGATTAGAATCTGGTTTCCAGTGCTACTAACTGTGACTCCAATCCTCAACAGGATTATTTCGGGGGGAAAAGGCCTAGAGATTTCAGAGCAATTAAAAATAAATGTCAGCTTTCTTCTAGCCTTCTCCCAGAAATCCAGCCTTTTTGCTCCTTCCATTTGGGAAATCTCTTGAGTTCATAATATAGAACATGGTCCCTTTAATACAGTGGTGGGATTCAGTTCTTTTTTTACTACCAGTTCTGTGGGCATGGCTTGGTTGGCATGGCAGGGGAAGGATACTGCAACATCCCCATTCCCTCCCCACCTCACTAACCTGCTTTTCAGCTGGATTCTCTCCTGTGGAGGGGCAACCAAAGGAGACCCAGCCAATCAGTTGGGACTCAGTGGGAGGCAGAAAATAGATGGGGACGGGCCCAGTCAGAGATGAGATTTCCCTGTTCTCCAAACGACTCAAAATTTCCACTACCAGTTCTCCAGCACTGGTCATAACCTGCTGAATACCACCTCTGCTTTAATAGATTGAGGAAATTTGGCATTTGAGTGGGATTCAAACGTGTTGTGGAAAATACAGTGATTAGCATTCTGCCAGAACCAGGCCTTCACAGTAGAGGGAAATATGGTTGTTTGTTTATCTGTAGCATTTGTTAGAACAGTCGTGGGTTGTAAACTAAGCCTCTTTCCTTCACATAATCCATGCATTTTTTCCTCTTCTAGCACAATGTCCCTGCTGTTCATTCGCTCTAAGTCCATCATCACTAGCAAAAAGGACAAGAGACATATGGCGGAGGTCAGTGCCTCCCCCCTTAAGCATTTTGTCACTGCCAAGAAAAAAATAAATGGCATCTTTGAACAGCTGGCAGCTTACATCCAGGAGAGCTCTGTGTTTCTGGAAGGTGAGTTGGCTTTAAGTTTCACAGAGTTTGCTGACTTGTGCACATGAGTGAGCGAATGCCTGCAGATCAAGAAGACCAGAAGCATGTCTTTTTAAACCAGGGGTCTTCAAACTTGACAGCTTTAAGACTTGTGGAGTTCAACTCCCAGAACTCCTCCTCCAGTCATGTGAGCTCAGTAATTCTGGGGGTTGAAATCCACAAGTCTTAAATCTGTCAAGTTTGAAGACCCTTGTTTTAAACAAATTATTTTGCTCCCTGAGGTTAGGATTTGAATCCAGGGCTTTCTGCACTTCTATTTTCTTTGTTTCTGACTTTTTGTTCTGTTCTTTTGTGTTGGGTTTTTCTTAAATGTGATGGTACTTGTTGGTTAGCTTTAATTCTGTTTTTAAAATTGGCTGCCATTTATTTTCATTTATTTTTGTCAATTGCTTACAGGATAATAGGTATAAGTAAAAACATGGTTATGAATACATGGATACTTTTAAAATTGGCTGCCATATTTATTTATTTTTGTCAATTGCTTACAAGATAATAGGTATAAGTAAAAACATAGTTATGAATAGATGGATACATATAAGAAAAATAAAAGAAATAAAAGAAACAATAGGACAGGGACGGCAGGTTTATTTTCTTGCTTATGTAATGCTGCTTGCTATAAGGATGCAGATATAAGTGAGCTCTTTGAAACTGTCTGAGGCTTGCTTGTTTTCTTGCAAATGTTTTGTTAGCCTAACTAGGTAGCACCATCAGTACTAGCATTAGGATGCACCACAACAAATTCCTTGTGTGTCTAATCAGAATTCATTCATCTTACCTAGTTAGCATCATGAAACATCTGCAATAAAACAAGCAAGCTCAGAGAGTACCAAGGAGCCCCTTATTTCAACTCTGAGCTACAAATATTCTCCTTTATTGGTAGCAAACACAAGTCCCTGCCCCAAGGGGCTTACAATCTCAAATTGGGCTGTGAGGGAACAAACCACAGAAGGAAGGAAAGAGTTGAATCTGTTATCCATATCTCTGTTATCCCATATTCCTCAAAGTCTACCTTTCTTTCCTAAATTTAGTTTTGGACTCCTACCTCCAGTCTTGCCATCCTACATACTGGTGTGCTAAGCCAGCTGGATTTTGGTTAAGGTTTTCCTCCATGGTTTGAATGTGGCAACTTTAACCAATCAAGCCAATGCTGGGATTTGTCGTTCCGAAGCAGGCTGAGGGTTTTGTCCATTCTTTTAACTTGGCATCTTTTTTTTCTCTGGGGAAAAGCCTCAAGAAAGTCCTTTTTCTGTATTGCTGTGTAAGAGCTGTCTGGAAGTAGGGATTGCAGTGTTCAAACCATTCACCTCCCACATGACATATACTGTTTTTTCCAGAAACGCACAAGAATGGGGAGCTTGACCCGGTCACCACGGAAGAGCAGGTGTCAGAGGTCAAGGGTTACCTGTCCAAGGTCAGCGGGATCAGCGAGGTGCTGGCAAGGCGACACATGAAGGTGGCTTTCTTTGGGCGGTGAGTCAGTTGCTGGTATTTGGAAAGCTTTGCTTGAATCGGAGGCTCTCCAAGTGGGTTGGACTACATGGACCCATCCTTCTGAGTCCACTCTGCAGAGCTTGCTGGAAAGTTTCCAGCTTAAGTTGTCCATGTTTAAACTGCAGCGCTGGGCGTGTTTTGGTTCCCCAGAGTTCAGTGACCCTGCGAGGCTCTTGGGAAGTCCCTGCATCTAGATATCGGCTACCTTGCAGGGTTGTTGTGAGGATAAAATGGGAGGAAGTGGCTCTCTCTTGTGTTTTGCGATCTTTAGGACAAGTAATGGGAAAAGTACTGTGATTAACGCCATGCTGTGGGATAAAGTCCTTCCCTCTGGGATTGGCCACACCACAAACTGCTTCCTGAGAGTGGAGGGGACGGATGGCCAGGATGCCTTCCTGCTCACTGAAGGGTCTGAGGAGAAGAAAAGCGTCAAGGTACAATGTGGGAATGATCCCAAAATTGAGGATCGAAGAAACTTGGAGTGTCTTGGAATTATGAGTCTCAGAGTCGACCAGCTGTCAGGATTCTGGCAGTTACCCCCAATTAAATCACGAGTCTCGAGCCAAACTTCCAAAACTTCCAAAGGATTTACTGGGAGTTAACATGTCCGGCACTGCCTGGGTGTAGCCGACTCTGAGACACACAATTCATTGTCACCCTTGAGCCTGGTATTCAAGAGTCATCAATCATGCTCTCCAGTTAGAATTTTTGCTCAGCAGAAACTTTGGTCACCTAGTTTCTATCTTTGAAAAACCATTTATGGAACGTACTTTCAATTCCCAAGCTGCTGCGCTGCTCCCCCCTCCCTTTTTGTTGGCAACTCTAAAAAGACCACAGAAATATTTTATGAGTTGACGTGGAGGGGGGGAAATCTATTCTCAAGCTGCCGGAGGGTGTTGGTTGACATAATCAGCAAGACTTTAAGACTTGTGAACTTCAACTCCCAGAATTCTCCAGCCAGCCTTAAAAGTTGCCATGCTTGGGGAGTCCTGGGATAAATGGCAGTCTAGGTGGCCCATTACTTCAAAAGTAGTTTTATCCAACCATCACCAACCTTCCCCAGTGGATTATTATTAAATTCTTGGATTTTTGAAACACCTTGGTAAGCATATTCTCGGACCATCTCTTCCTTTCTTTTCCTGCATCAGACGGTCAACCAGCTGGCTCACGCCCTCCACCAGGATGAATTGCTAACAGCCGGGGGTTTGGTCAGCGTCATGTGGCCGAATTCCAAGTGCCCTTTGCTCAAGGATGATCTCGTTTTGATGGACAGGTGAGCGGCTACTTTCCCCCACCCACAAATGGAAATGTTTCCCTCTCTTACACCCAGCCAGGAAAATTGGAAGCTCTTATAAGCTTTCTTAAATTGTAGCTGTTGTGCCTTTATCACGTGAATAAATATGAGGTGGTTCGGCTTTTCCTGGGGTGTATTAAAAAAGTGGAATGAGGTGTTTTTTAAAAATTAATCCAGCGTAGAAATTAATTGGATTAAAAATTAATCCAATCTTTTAGAACGGGAAAGTTTAAGATTAAAACTCATACAGGTTTAGCGGGGTGTTGGAAGAGGGAACATCATTTCCAGAGGTGGGCTGCTGGCAGGTTTGGTCTGGTTCACCCGAACCCCTTTTTCCGATTCTGCACAGTTCAGAGAACCAGGAAATCAGATGACCGGCTGACCCTGCCCCCACCTGTTTTTTTGGGCCATTTTCAGCTGTTTTGGGGCAAAAAACAGCCGGAAAACAATCTGAAAAACTGGCTGTTTTTCAAACTGTTTTCAGGCCGTTTTTCAAGCTGTTTTGGGAGCCATTTTTGGAGAGTTTTTGGGCTGTTTTTCAGGCCGTTTTGGAGCTGTTTTTTTGGGCTGTTTTGGGGCTTTTTTTCAGGCCGATCTTGGCCAGAAAAACGGGCTGAAAAATGGGCAGGGGCGGAGCCAGCCAATGGTGGGATTAGCCCCAACTGGATGAATCCTACCTGGTCCTTTGAGGTGAGTGACCAGGAGGCGGGGCTGTGTGTGATGAGTAATGTCACTCCCCCAGTCACATGACCAACCGGGCCACCCTGTCCCAGCCAGAGAACCGGTTGTTCAAAAATTTGCAGCCCACCACTGATCATTTCAGTGTGTAAATTATGTCAGTTCTTTCAGGGAGTCCTCAATTTGCGACCGCAATGGAGCCCAAAATTTGTGCTCTTCAGTGAGTTTTGCTCCACTTTTACGACCTTGCCTACCACCTGTTAAGTGAATCGCTGCAGTAACCCGGTTGTTAAGTGAATCAGGCTTGCTCCTTGACTTTCCTTGTCAGAAGGTCGGAAAAGGGGATCCCGTGACCCCCCTGAGACACTGCAACCGTCATAAATATGAGTCACTTGCCAAGCGTCTGAATGTTGATCATGGACCCAGGGACTGCTGGGACGGTCATGTGAAAAGTGGTCATAAGTCCCTTTTCTCAGTGTTCTTGTCCTTTCAAATGGTCACCAAATAAACCATTGTAAGTCGAAGAGTACCTCTATTTTAAAACTATGTAAGGTCCCAGAAGTTTCCCTAAGCCACGGAGATGCCAAAGAGTGAGACTCGAGACGAGGGTTGCAAAAACAACAGCTTTTTTTATTTGTCCAAAGCAAAAAGTACTATGTCCAAAACATACAGACAAAAATGCATGTAAGGAATAGCCAGACCCTGCAAGAGTGGCTCAGAGTATTACATGCTGATAGAAACTAAGTTTATCCAATCAGAGACAAATGTTCGTTATTAATATGGGCAATGTCTTGCCCATGCCTTCCCCTTTTCTTTGTCCCTGCTCTGTCCATACTTTGTTATTTTACACAGTATCCCTTGTCCTTGTGTGTTCGTGCTCCTGGGCAAACCCCCTCCCCTCCTTTAATCCATGGAGCAGGATGTTTCTGGGAATTGTCTCTAAGGATTTGTCTAGCACTGAAGCAAATTGCAGAGGTGAGAAACCAGATAGAAAAGGATACAATTCTCTTACAGAATGAATCCCTAACAAATGATTTCCATCCTTTGCAAAATAGTACAAAGAACTTCTTTAACAGATACAAAGAGCAAAGGTTAGGTTGATTCATGTCAAAACATCCCTTCATCTAAAATCAAAATTTAAAGTTCCCACAGGACGGGGGAGGTGTTGGAAAAGAGAACTCCATTTCAGCGTGTCAGTTACGACATCATTTCTCGTGTTTCTTTTTATATGTTTAGCCCCGGGATTGATGTCACCACCGAGCTGGATAGCTGGATTGATAAGTTCTGCTTGGATGCAGATGTCTTTGTGTTGGTGGCCAACTCTGAGTCGACGCTGATGCAGACGGTAAAAACCTTTCATTCCCTGCTTCTCTGGCTTCGCTTTTAGTTAAACACTTGCAAGAATTACACACGTTCCAGAAGGCTCTGGGGGTTGGCATCAAGGCTCCTGAAAGACACAAAAATGTTGGATTTTGCATGTTGGTGAATTAAAGAAGTGGAGTGAGTTTGCTTGTTTTTCTGTCTTTTCTCATCACTCCTCCTCAAAAGCTTACTTTGCAACTCCTGTTTTTAAAAATGAATAGGTCTCCATTGACCCCACACTCCTTCTGCTCAAGAAACCTGGATGGGGGGGTGAGGGGTGGATGAAAAGGGCAGAAATTTTGAGTTTTTGAATAAGTGACCCCTTTGAATAGGTGATTCCTGTTTTTAGCCAGTTGTGTGCAGTGGCAGCCAGTAAAGCTAATACAATCCTTGGGTTGTATAAACAGGGATAGAATCAAAATCACGTGAAGTGTTAGTGCTGCTTTATGCATTCTAAGTAAGGCCATGCCTGGAGTACTGCATCCATTTTTGGTCACCTTACAAAAAAGATGTCGAGGCTTTGGAAAAAGTGCAAATAATAGCAACTGAGGTGATTAAAGGCTGGAGACCAGGGGTGGGATTCTACCAGTTCGCACCTATTCACTAGAAATGGTTGTTAACATTCTAAGCAGTTCGGAGAACCGGTTGTTAGAAGAAATTACTGGGCTAATCCTGTAAGGAAGGTAGGAAGGAAACATTCTGGGGTTGCTTACAGAAACTGCCTCTCGTTAACCCTTATTACGTTCTTGGCAGGACTAGACTTCCTGTCTCCGGAATCTCTCTGGAGTTTTTTCCCCCTCCTTGCAGGCACTTTGCTTATGTGGAGTGACCATTCAAAGTTACAATGACCACTGCAAAAAGGGACTTATGACCGTTTTTCACACTTACAACTGTTGCAACATCCCCACAGTCATGAGAGGCCAGGCGAGGAAATGCATGCCTCGATATGATGTTGAGTTGGCCACGCCCAGCCAGTCACATTACCACCAAGCCATGGCCACCCAGTCACATGACTACCTAAGCTACGCCCGCAGAACCTGTTGTTAAAAATTTTGAATCCCACCCCTGCTGGGGACTAAAATATAGGAAGAACAATTTGCAGGATTTGAGTATGGCCAGTCTAGAGAAAAGAAGGACTAGGGGAAACATGATAGCAGGATTCCTATATTTGATTCCTGTACTCCTGCCACAAAGAAGAGGGGGGTCAACTTTTTCTCCAAAGCAGGCAAGACAAAAAAAAACAATGGATTTGAACTAAGGAGGGAAGCAGCCTAGAATTCAGGAGAAACTTCCTAACAGTGAGAACAATTAACCAGCGGAACAGCTTGCCATCAGAAATTATGGGTGCTCCATTACTAGAGTTTTTTTAAGAAGAGACTGGTCTGATATGGTATAGGGTCTCCTGCCCAAGCAAGGGGTTGGATTAGAAGACCTCCAAGGTCCCTTCCATCTCTATTCTGATTCTAATTTTTTTAAAGGCTAATTTTATGAACCTCGTGTTCATAGAAGGCTTTTGTTGTTGTTGCTGCTATTGTTTCTTTTCTGCCAATCCAGGAGAAGCAGTTCTTCCACAAAGTCAATGCTCGCCTGTCTCGGCCGAACATTTTCATTTTAAATAACCGCTGGGACGCTTCAGCATCCGAACCTGAATACATGGAGGAGGTGAGGCTTCCTGTGGTGTGGCTGGGGAAGGGAGAGCAGCCCGGAAGGGAGATTGGTCTTCCTTATCTAACTTATCCTCTTTTTTTGCTATCCTCTTCCAGGTTCGTCGGCAGCACATGGAACGTTGCACCAGCTTTCTGGTGGATGAGCTGGGTGTGGTGGATCGTGGCCAGGCTGGCGATCGCATCTTTTTTGTCTCTGCGAAAGAGGTTCTGAACGCCCGCATCCAGAAGGCTCAGGGTATGCCCGAAGGAGGTGAGAGACCCTCTTAAACCAGTGTTTCTCAACTGTGGCAACTTTTAAGACTTGTGGACTGCAAGTCCCAGGATTCCCCAGCCATCATATCTGGCTGGGGAATCCTGGGAGTTGAAGTCCACAAGTCTCAAAAGTTGCCATGGTTGAAAAACACTGCTCTTAAGCTCTCCCTATTTCTAAATCCGCAACCTCCTTCCACAAAAAAATTAGGCTTGGCGTCGCTCCTGCCTGTTCAAGTTTGCCTGGGGGCTGATGAGGATTAGAAATTTTGGGGGGGGGAGCCTGGGCCTATTTTGCTGTTCAAATCTGATGGTGCTTGGTNAATTTGGGGGGGGGGAGCCTGGGCCTATTTTGCTGTTCAAATCTGATGGTGCTTGGTTTTTTTTTGTTTTTTTTCCTCTGTAGGCGGGGCACTGGCCGAGGGTTTCCAAGTGAGGATGTTCGAATTCCAGAATTTCGAGCGAAGGTTTGAGGCAAGTACATCGTTAAGGCCCTGTCACACTGCCCAACGGATGCAAAACGTTTGTAAAAAGGACACAGCGGACGAGAAAAATGTTCCATCTGTTGTTATCCGCTCTCAAAAGGGGCAAAAGTTTGCATAAGCAGAGCGGATATCACGGAAAGGAACGGACGGGGGGTGGACGCAGAGCAGATGGAAAGCGGATGCGGAACGGAAGCCTAGCGGATGGAAGCGGATGCAGAGTGGATGCGTAGAGGATGCATAGAGGATGCAGAGCGGATGCAGAGCGGATGCGTAGCGGATGACATGGATGCGTAATTGCATCCGCTTTCATCTTTTCTCCGTCCATGCTACTAACGCTACGCGTCCGTTCCGCTTCCTCCCTGCGTCCGTTTACCGCTGGAACGGATTTGAGTTGCGCGGATGCACAGCGGATGCCTAGCGGATATAGCGGATGCAGAACGGATGTTCCCCGTATGCATTGCGGATGCAGAACGGATGCATTGGATACATTTTCCGCTCAAAAGTTTTGAGCAGCTCAAAACCTTCTGAGCGGATAAAATGTCAATAGACGGATGCTGGACGGATAGAGAGGAAGCAAAGCGGAGGCAGTGAGTACAGAACGGAAGCATCGCGTGAACCAACGGATGGCAAGTATTTTTCTCCGTTTTACATCCTCTTTCCATCCGTTGGTGCAGTGTAACAGGGGCTTTAGATGTTGATATTTATAGGAGAGTTTCACTGCTCTTCGCAGCACAGTTTTCAAAGAGCAGCTTGGATATTGGGGTGGTATAATTCTAACACTTTTCCTTAATGTACCCATTAAATTTAACAATTGTGATGTTAAATTTACATGGAGAGAGAGAGAGAGAGTGAGAGTGTGTGTGTGTGTGTGTCTTGGTGTGTTTTTGTGGATCAAGCTGGGGATTTTGTTTTTGTGGAAGCCGTAGGCTGTCAATACTTTAGTCAGGGTGCATAGTTCAGTCTTTATAAGTGCTTATTCTGCTCAGCATTGGTTCTGGCAATTATGCACCCTGACTGAAGTATTGACAGCCAATGGCTTCCACAAAAAACAAAATCACCAGCTTGATCCACAAAAACACACCAAGACATAACAGAGACCCTAGAAGATCAACAGACCTATGGAACAGCTGTCCTGCCTACATAAGAGGTACTACAGATAAAATAGTAAGATACTACACAGGCATCACATCAAGACTGCTTCAAAACAGACAAAAAAAATTAGCAGCCATCCTTAAAAAACCCAAAGACAAAATTGACCTGGAAAACCAAGGCATATATGAAGTTCCTGTGCAATCATGCCCAGCCACATACATTGGACAGACCAATAGAAGAATAAGTACCCGCCTAGATGAACACAAAAATGCAGTAAAAAGCTGGAAACACCCTCCCACTAGTCAACACATGAAAACCACAGGTCACAACATCAACTTCAATGGGCACCAAAACCCTAGCCACTATAGAAAACCCAACCACAGAACATCGAGAAGCCATAGAGATTGAAAAGACCTGACAGCATGAATAGAAGAGATGATTCAACCAGACTGTCAATCATTGGAAGCCTGCACTCCCAAATAAAAAGATCTCCACACCACATGCAGGCAAACACCTGGCACAAACAGACTCCCTCTATACCTCCAGCTCAAACACACCCCAACCCAGGCACCCAGATTAAACCTGCTTCCTAATGGATAGCAGCCGTCCTTTCACACGAAGCCAAGCTGCACTGGAAAGCCCAACACAGGAACAGAGTGTTGCCAGCCATCAAAGCCACAAAACAGACAGAAGAAACCAGAAACACCAATCAAACAAACTCCAAGTCCAATAAATACAGACCAAGACTTCTCAACCAATCAGGATGTAGAAAAAAACATCCTGGCACAACATAGGCTACCTCGATTTCAAAACCAACGGCTGTGGACCCTGACCCACATACAAACTTCAATACAGAAGCTGATGATGGCAGATGAGATTCTGCTGAACATTGCTACAACTTAAAAAGCACTACAATGACGTGGATAATACCGCCAAGGAAGCGAAACAGCAGATAGATAGAGATAGATAGATAGATAGATAGATAGATAGATAGATAGATAGATAGATAGATAGATGAATAAAAGTATCTTTTTTCTTTTTACAAAACTCAATCACCTTTGACAGTTACTGAGGCATCTTTGTAACATGCACACATTTCCATACATTTCGAACAGCAAAAGCACTTAGACTTATATACCCCTTTATAGAGCTTCCTAGCCCTCTTTAAGCAGTTTACAGTCAGCCTCTTGGCCCCAACAATCTAGGTCCTCATTTTATCCACTTCGTAAGTATGGAAGGCTGAGTCAACCTGGAGCCTGGTGGGATTCGAACGGCCAATTGTAGGCAGCAGTACCACAGAGGCTCCTCATTCATATACAGTTCTGTATCTTCTTATAGTCTCTACAAATCTTATTCCTATTGTCCATCCATTCATACCAATTTTCCCAAACCATATAATATTCCAAGTGTTCCTTTTAACTCTTAAGGTGAGTTTATCCATTTCCATGCAATCTAAGATTCTGACGGTATGGCATCCTTTTTCCAACATTGTGCGAGTACGATTCTCGCTACCTGTGGTTACATGCAAGATCATGTATTTTATCTTTTTATTATATTTCCCCTTCGTTATTCCTTAAAGAAACAATTCCGGCTTCATGTCTATTTGACATTTTGTAATGTTGTATAACCGTTTTTGTATTTTAATCCAATACTTTTGAACTTCAGGGCACAGCCACCATGAGTGAAAGAAAGTGCCTTGTCCCTTTGAAGTAGATTCTTAATGCAGATCTTGGTTTGCCTATTTTTAACTGGGATTTAAGTCGCTAGTCCTCAAGGACATTCCATATCCCAAGTGTCAGGCTACAGAACTTTTTCCCATTCAGTTAACAAGAATGAACTTCTGAATACCAAACGTATCAAAAGGAATCCTTTATTGAATGAGACAATTTATGGAGGAGTCCAAAGCAGGTCTGAGGTCTCTCAGGCATGCAGAGATAGGAAAGGGTGTTTAGAACCCCTCCCTTTATCTCGATGTATATTTAGTGAAACAAAAGCCAGTATGTTTATTCCCCCCCCCCCAAAGAATCTTTTTCACAGCTTCCCAAGATATATCTCACTGTGGAATTTTTATGGTCGTCTCATCTCCTGGCTGTGCCCCTCAGAAGTGATAGGTTCCAGCCATCTGGGATTCCTCCCTCCATTGTATC
>BHFT01033124.1:0-14410 GCA_004320025.1 Laticauda laticaudata
CTGGACGGATAGAGAGGAAGCAAAACAGAGACAGTGAGTACATCGCGTTTTCGAACGGATGGCAAGGTTTTTTGTCCATTTTACATCCTCTTTCTATCCATTGGTTCAGTGTGACATGGGCTTTAGTGAGTGGGCCTCCATATAGATTGAGTAAATAAATAAAAGCAAATAAAAAGATGTAGGCCTATTACAGGCTTACCAGGTTTATGTTACTGGCTGATTAATAGCAAGGCATTGTGGACTATGCTATTATTCATTTAAAATGTATACTTCACCCAAAGTAGCAGTTTAAAAGAGAAATTACACACTTGAATGAAAAATTAGGCATGCAATAACTCCCTGTCTCTATATATTAGTATAAGGAATAAAAATGAATGAGTATTATGAAAAAAAAATGTTTGGTTTAAATTGTTGCTTCTCCATGTCATATAAATATGTGAGTACATGCATAATTTTGAATTTATGTACTTATTTCTTGATTTATCTTGTCATGTTTATGTTTATATTAGAGGTGGAGACCCTTTGAGACTTGTATGCAACGTAATTTCATTTTAATGTATGCTGATTAGTGTACATTCAAAGTGACAATAAAGCTATTCTATTCTATTCTATTCTGTTCTATTCTATTCTATTCTATTCTATTCTATTCTATTCTATTCTATTCCATTCCATTCCATTCCATTCCATTCCATTCCATTCCATTTGTGGGTGCTGTGAGTCCATGGACCTTCAAAATCACAGTTTGCCTTTTGAATCTGAAGTTTGCACAAACCTAATTTCTTCCTCTCCTAAAAATTTAGTCTTAACCAAATCTCTAAATTAAGAGTAATAGAACTGTAACTACTGGTAGTCCTCAGTTTACAACCATTCACTTGGTGACTGTTTAAAGTTTCAATAGCACTGCGTAAAAGTGACTTATGATCTTTTTTCATACTTATGATTACTGCAGCATCTCCATGGTCACATGATCAAAATTCAGAAGCTTGGTAACTGAATCATATGTATAATGGTTGCTGTGTCTTGAGGTCTTTCTGACAAGCAAAGTCAGTGGGGAATCCAGATTCATTTAATAACTGAGTTGCTAACTTATCAACTGCAATGATTCCCTTAACTACTGTGGTTAAGAAAGGTGGTAAAATGGGGCAAAACTCACTTAACAAATATCTCACTTAGCAACAGAAATGTAGGGCTCACTGGAGTCATATTCAAGTAGTCATAGTCATGAATCATTTGGTAAGTAAATATGGGATGACTGAAATTCATTTCATTTCATTTACTTAATTTACTTAATAATTTTCTGGGACAGTTATCAAAGAGGAGGTGGCAGTGGTAGCGGTGATAGGTGTACCCATCACCGCTGCAGAAAAAAAACAAAAGATGAGACTTTTGCTACATGGGAAAACTTTCCTAAGTTTTTGCTTTTCAAATTTGACATCTAGTAGTATGTTTGTATTTTCTACCCTTTCTTTCCTCTATGCCTTCATATAATGCAATCAGAGAAGGCATTCAATCAATCCCTTCTCTGTGGAGATTGGATTCTTCTACTTGTTGTGAATGATTATAAACATGTGTGAGAGGGGGAGGGCATTGAAGAAAATGTTCTGATCTATTTCCCACTGCAACATAGGAATGGTCTTAATGCCAGGTGTGCTATCTGCTGTCATCATGCAAAAAACAAGATCCTAACAAAAAAAAAAAGGATGTCTTATTTCCTTAATCGATTAGCATATTTAGCTACTTTAACATTTGCATTCACAGTTACTGAAGTACAGCAGCATAATTACTCTGCACTTGATTGAACAGCTTTCATGAACACCCGGCTGCTGATAGAAAGCTATGGAAGTCAGACTGAAAAGTGGCAGAAATAATACAAACGCATAGTCAGCCACTTCTTATTTAGCAGTTTGTATACCTGTGCATGTCTGTGTGTCTTCACACACACACATCTATATTTATGATTGATAATATTTCCTTTTATGAGATTGTAAAACACAGCTCTGCTTACTTTAAAACATAAGGGCTTTTAAATCATTTTAGCCACAACATCATATTAGCAGGATTAAAGAGCGCATGTTTTCCAAAGAGTGGGATGTGGTGGATCAGTGGCTAAGACACTGAGCTTGTCAAACAGAAAGGTCAGCAGTTCAGAGATTTGAATCCCTAGCTACCTTGTAACAGAGTGAGCTCCCATTACTTGTCCAAGCTTTTGCCAACCTAACTGTACAAACGCATGTAAAAATGCAAGTAGAAAAATAGGTATCAGTTTGGTGGGAAGGTAACAGTGTTCTATGCACCTTTGGCATTTCATTATGCCAGCCACATGACCATGGAGATATCTTTGGACAATGCTGGCTCTTCGGCTTTGTAAAGGAGATGAGCACCGGTCCCCTAGAGCCAGAAATGACTAGCATGTATGTACGAGGAGAACTTTTACCTTTAGAATGCATGTTTTCCAAAGACATGAAGAAAGCATCTGCTAAAACTAAGAGAAAGAAAATCAGGGACGAAAATGTCAAGTTTGTTTTTCTTTTTTTTCATCATAAAGAAAGTGGTGGAAGGAGAGGGAGAAGAGATATCTTAAGACATGATGTGGAAGTATCCACTTGGAAAACAAAGGAGAAAAAAAAACAGTATCTGGTCCCCAAAGGATGTTGTGTAGAAGGAGCAGAACAATAACACTTCAGTGAGCAGTCTTTACCTCCTAGGGCTAAATTTTTCATTTGGAAGAAATATATTTCACTAAGAATGGTTTTCTTCACAAGGGATGGAGGCTGAGTTGTTAGGCTTGTTTAATTAAAATGAATTAGGCTTCCTCAGTAAGAATTCTAGTTTTAAGACTGAATTGATATTGCAATGAATGAGGGGCTCGCAACTCTTTAGCCTTGGTTTATCTCGTAATAGGATTGGCTTTCTGTACATAATCCATCAGAGCCATTGGCTTAAATCTTCCCAAAGCAAGTTAAATCAAGTGCCTTCACTTTGTTGCTCATTGTTGATCCTAGTTAAATTCTACTCATATCATAGACTTCTTTTCAAGGTGGCATTATTATTATTTATTTATTTAATATATTTATATCCCACTTTTATCATTTTTACAAATAATTTAAGGCAGTAAGCATACACAACACATCATTCTCCTTCTATTTTCTCCACAACAACAACCCTATGCGGTGAATTGAGCTGGGCAACTGGCCCAAAGTCACCAAATTTGGTGCCTTAACCACTAGACCAGGGATCTGCAACTTTAAACACTCAAAGAGCCATTTGGACCTGATTCTCACAGAAAAGAAAACACTGGGAGCCAATAATTTAACAACTGGTATGACTGGGTGAGCCTGGCCAACTCGATGTCAATCACTTCCACCCAGTCACCTCCTGCTCTGGAACTTTTCTGACCCAAGCCTTGTTCAAATTAAACAAACACAAACTGTGTATAAATGCAAACCTATTTTAATGCGGTGCTGAGAATTCAGTGCATTCCCAGCCAGGAGACATTTAAACCTAATTGTCTGATTTCAAAAGCAAGCCCTTTCAAGGTTGCAAAAGGCTTCCAAGAACAGAAGTCGAATTACTGATTAAATATCCACTGACAGAAGTTTCGAAAACAAACTGGAGTAAGCAGGGCTTCAATGAGGACTATGAATCTAAAGAACTTATTTGCTTCCTGCAAAGAAGACATCCCCAAGGGCTGATTTTTATCCCTTATGGGAGGGGCCATCACCTTCTAGCCTTACTCCCAAGTCACCCTTACTGCTTCAGCTGTTCTTTCCTTCAAGTAGTCCTGCATGCACACACACTGGGCAAAGGCTCCCAGGGGTCCTCTGCATCACTGCTGCCAGACTCCACAAGCTCCGAAGGCAGCACCCCACTCTCTGATAGTCCTAGCCCCATCCCTGCATCACACGCAGGCCCCGCATCTGCTATCAGAGACCTCTGACATCTGCATCTGCTACCGGTGAACCACAACAGGAATATGGAGTGAGTCACCATCCCCTGTCATCACCCTTACCTTCTCAGGCCAGGTGAGGAGTGACAGGGAGAGGAGGGGAGGGGAGGGACCAGCCAGTGGTGGGATCAGCCGACAGGGAGCCTCAGCAGAGGGCCAAAAGAGCCGCATATGGCTCCAGAGCTGCAGGTTACAGACCCCTGCACTAGACCAAATTGTCTCAATTATTTCTTGAAGATAGATGATGAGGCATCTTTGGTTGGGAATAATTTAGAAGTACTTCTAAAAAAACTCATTTAAGTATGTATGTATGCAGGTGTATATGTATATATACCATTAGGTCATACATACGTGCACACACACACAACATACATACAACTAAACTGCACCTACATACCTTTTTTTTTACTAGTTATCTTTTTTTATATTCAATCTACATTCCATTCACATTCCATCATCTTCCATTCATTCTTAACTTTATTCTTCTTTTATCACACATATTCTTATTGCATTCATCTTGTATATATTTCCTGAAGCGCAAAAAAGCATGCTGTCATATGAAACTACTTTTGATTAATAGTCAGTCCCGCATATAAACAACATGTAGTGTCCACTATCTCACGATTGCCATTTGCAAGTCATAACACAACTTCAACCAACAACTTCCAACATCACTATTAGCATTCTTTGTGCATTTAATCATAATGCAACAAAGGGGACATTGTAGATCTTTGTCTTCCTGCTCAGTGCTGAACCATTCACTAAGGATTCCATTTATTTCCTGCCTAGTTTTCTTCCACTATATATTGTTCTTAGCAACTAAGCAATATTAGAAACTAATCTTCAATTCCATATTTATGCAAATAATATCATTATTGAAGTCTATTTATTTTGTTGAATACTTTCTCTGAATCGGGTCATACAGTTAGTTTCTTTCTCATATTCATACATTTTCAATAACCTGTGAAGAGGAAAAATATAGTCTTACTGTCTCTATCTAATAAAAAGCCAAACGACAATTACTATTTTTGCAGTCAATTGTCATAGATTTTCAGTTACAATTTTTGGCCTTCTGTAGAGTACAGAAGATGACCTTGACTTCAATATGCAAAAACTGTTACCTAAGCAAAGAGGTATGCAACACTTTTAAGTCCTGAGAAACAAAATAAATTTTGTAAGCATCTCAGGCAGACATCTCTCTGATTCACTGGATATAAGAAGCAGGGAACGGTAGGGTGTATAATGCAATTAGATTTATGAGATTTTGTTATTGTAGCCAATTTCAATAAAAGGGATTCTAATCCTTCTTGTGGAGTTGATTTTTTGGTCTGGTCTACCTAATGGAGCTGACACCTTCCTAGGCACACTTTACAAACTAATCCCATTGCAGCTTTTGCATTTGGTCTTGTTACAGACTTGGTATTTGTATCCCGACAACACTAACACCCACCATCACACATAAATTCAGGTGTTGTTGTTTGAGGGTGTTAAAGGTATCATTGTAGAATGTAAGCTTTTTCTAAGTAAAACTGCCTTGTACAATTGACTGATGGTGATTTTGTCAATGTCCATGGTGTTCAAGTGATGCTCCAGTTGTTCTGGGATATTTATTATATGCATAACAATGCAAAATTACAGCTGCCACTTTTTAGCTGGAGATAGCCTTCACGTGCATCAAATTCTTCCCAAGAACCTAGGATGTCATAATGTATCAGTTTGCTATAAGTGTGGATCCAAGCAGGGTGGCCTTTGGCAACTGACAGATGGAAATTTTATTTATGCACTGTTTTTTTTAAGTCTGCCATCCACAATTTTTGGATATACCACCCAGTGTGCCAATAACCAATGGGACCATGATGACTGGTTTATGCCATAATCTGTCAACATTGATTTTCAGATCTTGATACTTTATGATCTCCAATTTTTGTCTTCTATTTCACTGTCTTCTGTATTGCCCATACTTTCATTTTTATTTACAGTCTTTCTTGCTCAGGAGTCTTTATGTAGTGTACTCCCTTTTACTTTTTCCCCACAATAATCCTGTGTTTTAGTGGGCTAAGAAAAAGTAGCTGCCCCTAAGTCATACAATGAGCTTCTGTGGTATATAGTGCTTTCCAATCTCATCCAATATCTTATATTTTTTCAATCTTAATCATAAATAATAAAATCAATCCTACTTTTTAATCCATTCATTTTCCAAGCAAGTATATCAAGAGTATTTAAGCCATATATTCAAAAGAACAGAAAAACAGTCATTTGCTGTATTCAGTCTTGGAACTTGGAATAGCCTAACCACTGTTTCTGTACTATCTCATCTCATTTAACACATTCATTATTGTCATCTAAGAGAATATTTTTCCTTGGGTCCTATTGATTCAGATTGTTGCATAATTTCCCTCAATCTCACATTTTTCACTGGAGTATAACATAAAATTATTACCGGTCAATGGGTTCCAACTTTTATACTATATACACTCATATTTAATGATATTACTTCGTACTTCCTGACATACATTTTTGCTGTATGATTCATGATTAAATTTTCATGTTTACTTATCAGCAAGAATGTATCAATTCCATTCTACAAGATCAAACTATCTTCTTTCAAATCTATTATATCATTCTTTCTTTTAGTATCATAAACATAACTATTTTTCTTCTGGTCACTTCATTTGTTAACTTCAGCTGATTACCATTTTTCTCTTTTGTATTCCAAGTCACAATCTTCCAAATCACAATAAAATGTTTTATTTATCAAGTGATTTATATCCCATGGTCATTACTAAGACAACAATTTGGTAAATTGGTCAAGCACCAGACTAAAAATCAGGGGACCATGAATTCCACTCTTGCCTTAAGCCATTTGGGTGACCATTTGAGCCAGTCACTTAAGCATTGGGAAACCACTTCCCAAAAAAATTGCCAGGAAAACTTTAGGGATCTGCCCAGTCAGTTGCCAGGAGTCCACATTGATGTTGAATCAAAAAGAAAAAAGACAAGAAAAAGAAAAAAAATGACCAGCACTAGGTGAGTTCATAGATGGTCCTCTGTTTCGATTATGGCTTTGGTCAATCAAGATTTTCATATATGACACAACAATTTTTAATGACAGATAAAGTATAGCGTATCTTATCAGCCTTAGACACATTGATGTCACTTGAAATGTTCTCCCCTTCATAATTAGAGCACTCACCAGTCAAATTACTTTCACCAATATGCTATCAGTTATGTTTTTCAAGTTCACACTATTCTATAAACTAAGAATATTATATAAACTATAAACTCACACTATTCACAAACTAAGTTTTGAATCCAAAAACTATCTTTTAAGCCAAAATCCTGTTACCAGCTTATTATCAACTCAGGAGGACTTGCAGTCTCTCATACACATTCAAGATATGGTATGAACATTTTTACAGAACAGAATAATAGCTGAATTTGTGTCACACTGAAATGAATTGGATTTAGGTTGATCTGTTTACACAGTTAAATATACAGGAACCAGCACATGAATTTGAGTTAAATACCAGTGAAAGAAAGTCTAACATTATATTAATATGAATTCCATCTATGTTTTTTAAACTCTGAATATGATCACTGTAATGAATTATGGGAAGTAATGAGGAATAATTTTGACTGACATGAGAAAGATAAGATGTGACAGGTTACAAAGAAGCCTTGAAGTAAGATTTGAATAAAAATGAAGTCCAGATTCTCTCTGGAAAATATTTTATTTTACTTTTCATAGGTCTAAAGAGGATGATTCTTGTGTACAGGAAAAAAATAACATTGTCTTGATATGAAATATCAGTGGCTGTAGTCAGTCCTAACTATTCAAATCAGATACATTCAAGTTCAGGCAGTGACCTCACACTTGTAACCTGAGATTATTGTCCTCTGTTTGATCACACAGCAACCCTTCTCAAGTTCATAAGCAACCAAGACACCAGTTGACACCACAGAAGCTTATTTCTGGATTTGTTGCTACAGGCAACAAGTTTTAAAAATTGAATCTCTGTTATTTGAAAGAGAGAAAATTGTATGGATGCTTTCTTTTTAACCATTTAATCTCAAGTTATTTACAAGCTGTTTGGATTCCTAATCCATTTCATGCTTTGTTATGACCTTTGTAAGAGCAGAATTTGTTTTTCTGAAAACAAATAAAGGGGTAGTTCTGGAACATCTTTACCAACCAACTTCTCTTTTCTACATATTTCTCTCACTAGAAGACATTGGCACTTTGGCAAAGTTCAACATACAGCAACTGTTACAGGTCTGTTGAAAACAATAGGATCTGAGCAGTTTTGTAGGCTGTACCACTAGTATAATATTACTGAGTGCCACATTACTGTTATTTCCATCAGGTTAGACAAGCAGCTCTTAGCATGCATACCACTTTCCTCCTGGAGAGACAAATTATTCAGAAAAAATGCTAACATTACATAGAAGCTATTCAGATCAAAAGGCCACTCAGGTAGACATCAGGCCTTCCAAATTGCTTTTGCTGGATTGTCACTTTGGCCCTAGGTTCAAGCGTTTCTAAACATACCAACTATTATGAACCTTCATATTATTGTTACCAAACAAACGACATAGAAAAGCAGGAGGATGCCAGAGTACTGACTTCCTTTGCCATACTACAGAGATATAAAGAGGAGTGCTGTTTATCTCAATTGGATTGCTGGGATATTCTAGTTCAAGACAATGTCTCAAAGAAAAGCAGTATATTGATGGATTGGCTCATTCATTCATTCATTCATTCCAAAATAAAATAAATAAGTGTCTTTCAAATTTGACAACATTAAGATATATAGATTTAACTCCCAGAATACACCAGCCAGCATACTCAGTCAAGTCCACATACAACTGACAGTTAAACCCATGTCACACTGCACCAACGGATGCAAAGAGGATGTAAAATGGACAAAAAAGCTTGCCATCCGTTGGTTAACGCGATGTACTCACTGCCTCCGTTTTGCTTCCTCTCTACTCGCGTCCAGCATTGACCGGATATTTGACGTGTCATCCGCTCAGAAAAGTTTCTGAAGGCTGCTCCGAAAACTTATTGCGCGGAAAATGTAATCCAATTCGTCCGTTCTGGCATCTGTTACGCAATCCTGCTATATCCGCTAGGCATCCGCTGCACATCCGCAGCAACGTCGCATCTGCTCGGATACCGGGAGAGAAGCGGAAGCAGGACGGCAGAAAAGGATGCAGACGGATGCCCTAGCGGATGCCAGGGCAGGAACAAAGCATGTAAAAACGGAAAACGTTCGCAGAGGGGACCTATCTGCGATATTAAGGATGTTCCTTTTTGGGGCCCAGGAAGCCCTAGAGGATGCCCTAGAAGGATGCCAAAAGGACACCTATCAACTGCCTTATAAAAAGGCAGAGCAAACTAAGTCTGCATCTCACTTTCAGACCAGCAGGCCCTGCGCTGCAGAACTCTGCAGCCTTCATCTGACTCTTGCTCTTTCCCAGCACCAGATCATTGTCCACTGTGGATCGTAACACAGTCCTTTTGGTAGCCACCCATCCTTCTGCAACAGTGCGAAGCCATCTACAGGCTCTGGTGAACCTAACTACAAGGAAGAAAAAGGGGCGGCCAGAGAAATTCGCCTCCGCGTCTGGGTACGAAAGATGGTTCGCCGAAGAGCAGAGGACGGCACTGTACCAAAAGCTGATGTGGAGCTCACAGGAGCGAAGACACTTGGCCAAATCCAAAAACTTCCATGAGGATGCCCTCCAGCCATGTTGATTTGAAGATTGGTGCAGCGTCTGACACCCCAGGTTGACCAAAGGCAAACACCCACTTCCGGCCCAGCCTGGAACCTGGGCTCAACGTGGCATTTCTACTCTGCAGCCACCTAACCTCAGGACCCACTACAGGAGCAGCAGTACGGCTGGAAGGGTGCCACCCAACACCCAATCAGCAATTTTAGCCTCAGAGAAGTTGGTGTAAGGGCCATCATCGAAGAATACACGGAGGAAGCTCCCTCATGTGCCCCCCCTCAACTGAAGAAGGATGGAAGAAGTTTGCAGGCATGTATCAAGAGGTGTAACTTCCCGCGAGCACCGTTGGAGCCTCGATGGCAAGCACGTGGCCTGCAAATCGCCAGCCAGTTCGGGGTCTACTATTCACTTATTTCAAATTAAAGGGCTTCTTCAGCATCAGCTCTTCGCCATGGTCGAGGTGCTGACTACAAGTTCATGAAAGCATCGATTGCTTCAGGCAATGCGCTCATCTTCAAGATGCGCAGGTATACATTGTTATGCCAGTCAGCGCTCAAGGAGTAGCTGGAACGCACTCAGTCGGGGCTTCCGCAGATCCCAGAACCCTGCCCAATCGCCCGTGTGCCTACTTGCATCTGAGGGACTGCCCTTCTCTCAACCTCTGTGAAGCCTAGCACCTTCCAGATGCTACCGTGAAGGCAGGTTTCACTACGGCTGTCCAGGGCAAGGCGGGTGTGGAGAAACGCCCTTTGACATCCCTTGGCCAAACAAGGTTCCAGGTAACTCTTCTCACCACCAATGCATCGCCCACGCAGAGACCGTGAGGAGATCATGGACAGCTTGCTGCATCCTGCCATCTCATGCGCACGCATTCTAACCGACAGTGTTGACACAACAGGCTCTGTGGACCCACAAGGCAGGGACGAGGTTGGGAATGAGGCAAGGTGTGAGAATCACTGTGCACGGAGATGATGCAGCCCAACAGACGCTCACGATGAAGTGGAAAAGCAAGCACAACCATCTGACACGTGGTCAACTCCCAATGTAGCAGTGAGTAGCAAAACAGGATGTAGATGCTTAATGTTGCTCTTCAGCCTGTCTCACCTCACACGATGCAGATTGGGCCTCTCCCCCCCCATGTATGTTGGTGCGACCTCATGAACAGGCCATTTAATAAAGAGTTGTGTTATTGACATGTGTGGATGAATGATTACATTATTATTTAATTTGAAAGTAAAGCCAAAGGTGTGTGCACCTGGAGGGGTGACCATACAGTCCACTATCTTGCACTGGAGGTTTATCTTCCCACAGCTATTAACCTCGCCAAAAGATCCCTGCCCATTCCACTGCATCTAACCCATCCCACAACGCATGCAAAGCTTAAACGCATTTCTAGAAGTACCAGCAAGCTTTTTAAAGAAAAGAAGAAAGCAAGTGTAATTAATCAAACAATCAGACCTTTAACCAAACAAGCTATAAAAACCAAAAAATTGAGTCTGCTGGCCTCCTCTTGGTCGCTCAGTCCTCAAGGTTGAAGGGTGCAGGTCTGTGGAGGGGTGCTGTGCTGGATGCTTGTCATCAGACTCCTCCAGAAGCAGAAGCAGCAGAAGCCCCAGCCCAGAAGAAGCACCTTCGCTGGCCAGAGCCCTCAGCAAACCAGCAGATGAGGGCAGGCGGGATGGGTAGCCCGTGTCCTCTTGCAAGGCTGGCAGCAGATCGTGGAGGCTTGCATGTGTTCAGCATGTGTTGTGGTGGTTGCTGGCTCGGCAGGGAGGCTGGGAGGAGACCAAAGGCTGCGAAGCTGGCAGGGGAGGCAGGCACCAAGCTGAGCAGACAGGCAGCACCAAGGCTTCAGGAAGCTGGCAACGATGCAGGCACCAAGGCTGACAAAGGCGTTGCAGGTAGGCATGAACCAGCTGGCAGGAGCAAGGCTGGCAAGCAGGCAATAGCAAGACTGCAGTGAGGCTGGCAGCAAGACTGCAGGCAGGCAGCTAAGCAAGGCCTGGCAGCGAGGCTGAGCAACGCTGGCTAGCAAAGCTTGCAGGCAGACATGCAGGCAGGACAGGCAAGCAGTCGATGTGTCTGAAGCAGGTCTTTCCTCTGAATGGCGACCTGCTTCCGAGCTGCTTCCGTTATATCCGTGGGGCTGATGCAATACATCCTCCCCGCATGTGCAATTAATGGTCTGCATCCGCTAGGCTTCCGCTGTGCATCCGCTGTGCATCCGCTTCATCCTCTGTGCATCTGCTCTGCATCCGCTGTATCCGTTCCGCATCCGCTTTGCTGAGGTCCCCTGGAAGCCTAGCGGATGTGCCATCCAATCCCATCCGCTTCCATCTGCTGGGCTTCCGTTCCGCATCTGCTTTTAATCCGCCCTGCGTCCTCCCCGCGTCCGTGTTATCCGCTCCGGTTATTCAAATTTTTGCCCCTTCTGAGAGCGGATAGCAACAGATGGAACATCATTCTCGTCCGTTGTGTCCGTTTTGCATCCGTTGGGCAGTGTGACAGGGCCTTTAATATTGTTGCGGCATAATATAGCATTTATTCAAGAAAGGTGTTCCAGAACACCAGTATTTTTGCTATCTTCCTGAATATTTATAAAGGAACCGTTTTGACTTTAGGAGGCAAGCTTTTTCAAAGGGAGGGGTTTAAACCATCGAAGGCACATTTCCATGGGCACTCCTCAATATTCCTTGGGGTGGAGACCTACAACATGGCCTTTCTGCTTGTTCACATTGGGTGATAGATTTTGCCTGGAGCACACATCGCGTGAGAGAAGTCCAAAACTAAAACTGTACAAGTTCTTGCAGTTAATTACATGCCTTAGAAACAAAGAAGTAGCCAGTATAGTCCTGGGATTATATAGAATGTGTATGTCCATATGTTTATCTGTCTATTCTCTCTCTCTCTCTCTCTCTCTCTCCGCCAGTCAACTATCTATCATCTATCTATGAAATAAAATCATAAAATTCATATTATTAGTGCAAATGGCAGCAATATAAACATGACTTAATTTCAATGAATTTATCCCATGTTGGATCTTTATAAAGGTCTTTCTTCCTAGTTTTAGGAAGAAAGAACTTTCTTTTAATTTTAAATACTACTGAGCCTCTGAAAGATGTATTTTAGCTTCCCTGTATTTCTTGATTAAAAAAATAATGGTTGCAGCCAAGAACAAGTACTGAATCAATTTCTCATGTTGCATCCATTTATATGCCTCAGGAAATACAGACAACAAACCTATAGATCATGTTTCTTTGTAGAAAATAGTTGGATTATTATTTTTTTTCTCCCAAAGGCCATTTTCCCCAGGAGCCATACAGATTCCCTGAAAAACCTGTTGTTGGTTAGTGAGTGAGTGAGTGATTTGATTTTCTCTACATATATGGCCTTTCCACTTCAAAGTTCATGAGGGATGTAAGATTAGAAGCCAAGCAAAAATGAAAACAAAATAATTCTCAAGTGAAGTGTTTGACATTTATTTACTCAATCATGGGGGTGAGAGTGGTGCAGAGGTAGGATTCTACCAGTTCGCACCTATTCGCTAGAACCGGTTGTTAATGTTCTAAGCAGTACAGAGAACCGGTTGTTTGAAGAAATTACTGGACTAATCTTGTAAGGAAGGCAGGAAGAAAACATTCTGGTGTTGCTTACAGAAACTGCCTCTCTGTTAACCCTTATTACATTCTTGGCAGGACTNGCTTACAGAAACTGCCTCTCTGTTAACCCTTATTACATTCTTGGCAGGACTAGACTTCCTGTCTCAGGAACTTCTCCGGAGTTCTTTCTCCCTCCTTTGCTGGTACTTTGCTTGTATGGAGTGACCATTCAAAGTTACAATGGCACTGAAATAGTGACTTCTGACCATTTTTCACACTTACAACTGTTGCAGCATCCCCACAGTCATAAGAGGCCAGGCGGTGGCCTGAAGAGGCAGATGGTGCCTCGATGTGAGTGATATTGAGTTGGCCATGCCCAGCCAATAACATGACCACCAAACCACACCCACCAACTAAACCATGCCCACAGAACTGGTTGTTAAAAAAATTGAATCCCACCCCTGGGGTGGTGGTAAGGCTTCTGTATAAAGTGCATGTTGTTTCTCATGGTAACTTCCACTGATTTGGGCCTGGAGAAAAAAGGTTACTTTATTATTTCTTAAAAGTCCCTTGGCATGACAAATTTCTCATCTCAGGAGTGCTCTAGTGATTATAAAAGTGAAAACTCTTGCTTCCAAATCACAGAAATTAATCATCATTTATTTAAAGTCATTAATAAAAAAGTATAAAAAATATCTCTATAGGTGCCTCTGTGGGAAAAAAAGTCAATAAAAAAAGAATAACAGTGTTGGAAGGGATCTTGGAGATCTTCTAATCCAACCCCTGCTCGGGCAGGAAATCCTATACTATTTTAGACAAATTGTTGTCCAATCTCTTTTTAACTATATAGTTTGAAAAATATATGTATGTATCCACATATTACAGATATAAATATAGAGATGTACACTGATATAGAGAAATATTTGAAGAATATAAACGAATTCAATGCTTGCACAAATAATCCTCAAATCTCAAATTAAGACAGCTCACACAAATTATTATCCAGTCCAGATTATACCAATGTAATGCACTGTCCTTGCGACTGTTCTGCATAAGCTTAAGGCCCTGTCACACTGGCCGACGGATGCAAAACGTTTGTAAAAAGGACACAGCGGACAAGAAAAATGTTCCA
>BHFT01033127.1:0-12807 GCA_004320025.1 Laticauda laticaudata
GGTATAAAAATGCTGCCTGAATTTTGCTCTGTGTTCCTTCAATGCCTGAGGGAACCCGTCTCTGCAGATATGTGAATAAAACCTTGTTTTCCTTGGATCAACGAATCTTTTGGTGGGTTTTTTTATCTGCTTCCCCCTCACACTGTGAATCAGAGGCTTTCATAATCCCAATGATTCCTATCACAATGTTACATGCCACGCAATCAAGGTCGGGTTTTGGAGTTTCATCATCATAGCACGGTTAGGAAGTTGTGATGGATTTTAATAAGAATCCTAGGACTGGCCTTTAAGTGGGGAGCTTCTGTATAGAATTTAGCACTGGGAATTGTGAAATAAGGGTACTTCCCTTGGGATATCTCCATTGCTAAATCTATATTTAGGAGTGCCTGACAACTAATAAGAGGCTTGGATAGTATCTGCTTGATATGTATGTGTTTTATAACATATTTTTAGGTCCATTTGTTTCAGCTAATTGACAAAGCTTAAAATCCCTTTATTTCCTGCTGTGCTTACGGTCTCCGGATTCAAAAGAAGCAATTGCCTGGATACCCTGATCACTACCTTGACCCTTGACAAGGGTGGGGCCTGTGTTGTGATACCACAACATTGTTGACATCTTAATCCTTCCCCTTCCACATGAGTGGCACTTTATTTATCCAATTTGCCACAAATGTCTCTATCCCACTTTTTAAATAATCTCCATTGGGACAGTAATGGCAATGAATTCCATATTTTAAGAATAGAATGTGTAAAAAAGTATATGTTTTTTATTCTGAGTGTCCCCATCATTTGTAGGTAGCTTAGACCAAGAATTATATGGTAATTTTGCCTCAAGGATAAAACCTGAACCCCAAAACTTGGGGTCCAAGAGGAAAACCTTCATTGGCTTCCTTCATCAATATTTGGGTTCGGCTTAATAAAATGTAGGTGGAATAATAAACATTTCTAAGCCATAATTGAACACATGAAGTGCTTACAAGACAATGATTGAAGAGTGAACCATTTCCAGTCTTTTGCCAACAAAGCAGGGCTGTTACACAATACATTCCAAGGCACGCCCAAACTGAACAGCCTTAAAATCCTCAGAATAACAATTAGCCTAAATAGAAACCTGTTTAAAATAACCCTGGGACCAGCTGTCTTGGGGAGGGTGAATGAAAAAAAAAATAAAGGAGCAGTCACAACCATAAACCTTCTAAAGTAAATGTGTGAGGCATTTGCACATATATAAAAGGAATTTTATTCTGTAGGAAGTTAGAACCTACCCCTCTCCTAGAAAGTTGAAATATCCTAGGAAATATTAAAAAGGCAGAATATTTCCTCTAAAAAGAGTAGAAACTCAGAAGCAGAAACTCACCCCCACCTTTGTTCATGGGTGGGCCATTAAGGACTGGGCCAGAATACTTTGCATAGAAAAAATCTTCAGGTAGAGTTGTGGCAATTGCCAAAAGCCCTTTTAAGGGCATGGTCATCCAGAAGCCTGGAACTCAGGACAACCTTCAGAGTTGCCCCTGCATGGCCCCATGGGAGTCTGACAAACCAATCAGAATACAAGTTCAAATTCAAATCCCAACAGAGGGTATAAAACCCAGGCACTCTCAGCATCCTCAGAAGGATTATTCTTGATCATCCTTCCCTTTCGCTTTGGAGCTCCAGGCCATGTGGTCCTGATATTTAACCTTCCAAACAGCCTCCATGTTTCCAGTGTCTTTTTCCCCATTTGGAACTGAACCCAGAAGGATATTTCTTCCAACAATTCAAATAGGGATAGTTCCCATTTTGTCTTTCTTAAATTCTCCCCCTCTCCAGCTGGCAATTTTGGATCCCAAATAGTAAGATTGAATCTGTACCCAAAGACTTCATTTCAACTATTTTAAACATATTTGCTAGTTATTTCGGTTCATGGATTTTCCACTTCATCTCTTGATCACATAACATTTCAAAGCAGGTTATCAAAATTGCATTGCAAACTAAACACCATGTCAAATAAAAATGCAGGATCCTGATGGTAGAATTTAACAGTTCAAAGTCTATAATCCACACAATTTAAAACTGTCCTAAAGTTGCAAGCAATATGCTAATTTTGGGATCTAAATAAAATTAAAATGAAAGTTGGTGTCAAGAAAATATATTTGCAAATAAATAATTCCACAGTTGGGATACAGCAAAAGAAAAGAAAGTAAGCCTTTCCTTTTGACTGTCCTAAATATATTTGGTGACAACTTGGTTGCAGGAAAAAAATATGGCCAGCTTTAAAAGGTGGCATCTTTCTCTAATGTTATTGGAATAAAAAGTTAGGACCTTTTATATACATGTTATATTCTCTGCTACTGTAATACAACTTTTTCCAATTAAATAGATTAAAAGAATAGATGAGCCATTTATACAGATTGGGATGTGAACATTTAAAAGATGAAAAGCTATGGACATAACCCGGAGAATCAGTAATGTGTAATGTTTTTCTGCTTCTAATATGATCAAAGAGAAATATTTTCCAATTTCCTCCTTTGCGCGTGCACGTGCGTGCGCGACACACACACACTCCAGAATTTCTGGGTTGATCAGCTGCCACCAAGCTAGCAGGAGTGGTGTTGAGTAGAGGACAGGGAACATCCAAGTTAAACAAGACAAAAAACTGTACACGGACTTGCAGTTCTCACCATTGTTCTCCAGCTGCACTTCTCACTGGGACTTCATGTGTAATATTACTTCACACACTGGTGGTGCTTCCACCCTGGCCAAATGTCCCCCCCCAAAGTATTTCCATCTAGGCATTAAAGTTTATTTAATTAGGGTAGTGGCTGCAATATTTGAGGCACTTCACAAGCCATCAAACTCTTTTAAGCACATTCCCAAGGGGTTCTACGGTTCATTTTTTCGTTCTATTACAAATAATGAACTGTAGAATGTGACCCTGCATTATTATTCCTTTTCAAAAGTAGCAAGAAAAATAAATGCTGATAAAAATCACAGTTTGGAAATGTTGCACGTATCTGTGGTCAGGTCTTGTTCCCAATAAAATAAAAAAGAATTTTTTTCAAATCTCTGTTTTGAAATTCTATTCAACCTGGCAAACAGGAGGTTGGCGGTGATAGCTTTCCAAGGCTGAGGACCAATTTTGGTATCACAACAGACCTAGCCCACCTTCGTAGATGACCCATGTCAGAAGCATCCTGGTTCTGCTGGACTTCAGTATAGTCTTTTCAAGACTCTTGGTCTATAGGAGAGCTTGGAGATACTTCTGGTTCTAGTTCTTGAAAGATTATTTCTCAGACTTTGGGATTGTAGGAATGTTGGTGGGGAGCCTGTTTCATTCTTTATTGTTCTCAACATTATGAAGCCACAGAAAATGATCGTTCAGAATTGTGTGATTCTCATTGCGCAAGCAAAATTTATTAGAACAATATTATGCTTGTCTGTCCATGTTAACTCTCAGTAAGTTCAATAGAAAGGATGAGCTTGGAGTGGTTAAAGACTGCAGAATTTTTGACTTTTAGTCCAACGTTAGTTATGGAAGCCAGTGGGATAACTTTGGGCCAGTCACTCCCTCTCAGCCCTGAGAAAAAAGCACTGGCAAATCATTTCTGAAAATGCTGCCAAGAAAATTGGAGGGATTTATCCATGTAGTTGTTAGGAGTCAAGATTGACTCAGAGGCACTCAAATAAAATGACAAATTAAAAACTCCAATAGAACTTCCTCTCAAGTAAGCATGCATACATTTCTACCATAGCCTAAAACAAAAAACTGATTTTTAAAAAATGAATGCTTCACGTATGGCAGAATTTTCATGGAAGCTCTCAAGGCAAGGCATAAAACAGACCAGACTCGGCCACTAAAGAAGCCTTACCAATTACAATTTTGGAGCACAGAGGAAAGTAGATGATTTTAACAGCTGTATGCTAGAAAAGGATGATCCTTCCAGTATTGTTTGCAAACTGTAGAGAGCTAAACCTAGGAGTTCCCGGAGGCCAGGATAGAAGCTAGGATCATTGCTGAAAACTAAAAGTAGTTCAACACTTGGTTCTTGTCTCATCTCTGCAGCAAGATTTATTGACAAGAACCTTGAGTTCTAGTCCTGCCTTGAAGCCAGCCAAGTGACCTCGGGCCAGTCATTTTCTCTCAGCCTTAGAAAGGAGGCAATGGCAAACCACTTTTGAAAAACCTGGCCAAGAAAACTGCTGGGTCTTGTACAGGAAATCTGCAAGAATCTGACACAATGGAATAGAGGGGGAAAAAACATATGCATAAGTTTCTTATCCTTCAGAGGAGATAACAAATGGTTACAGGACAGCCATCTTTTCATTATCCAAACCTTACATTATGCAAATGCTGATGCCTAATCAAATGTGTTTAAGCGGGGGTGGGATTCAAAAATCCTAGCAACCGGTTCTCTGCCCAGTTGCTGGGTGGGCATGGCCATGATGGGCGTGGCCTACCGGAACTTTTGGGAGGGCTGTTTTTTACTTTCCCCAGAATCCAGAGGCTTCCCTCGGGCCTCTGGGAGGATGAAAATGGCCTTCCTGGGGCTCCAGAGGGCCTCCGGAAGCCGGCCCATTTACAGACTTCTGGAACTTCTGATTCAGCTGTTTTTCACCTTCCCCAGAGTCCAGAGGCTTCTCTTGGGCCTCTGGGAAGGCAAAAATGGCCTCCCCCAGGCTTTGGAGGGCCTCTGGAAGCTGGAAATTGGCCTGTTGCCAGACTTCCAGAACTTCTGGTTTGGCCTGTTTTTGGCCCTCCCAGAACCTCCTTGCAGACTCCTGCACTTACCTGCATCCAAAATGGGCCGCATGGAGACTCTTAGGAGAAGTGGGGTGGGCGGGGCCAACCAGTTGGTTCAATTACCGGTTTGGTGAACCAGATGTAAATTTAACATCTGGTTTAACTGAACCTGTCCGAACCGCTAGAATCCCACCCCTGACTGTAGGTCCACTGCTTTCCAAACAGTGCCAATCTAAGACTCCAGAGATTCAGAGACTAGAAGTTTGGACTGGAAGATCTCCAATGTCCATTCCAGCCTTATGATTCTATGACCATGGCATTGGCTTTATCTTTGTATAGTGTATATTACATCTGGATTTCATTCACTACTTTGTTATTTCTTTGCATATTGTTGTTATTGCTGCTGCTGCTGCTGTCATTTCAGTGTCAGGTAATCCAGAAGTAAAATGTTCATTCTGTTTCAGGTGACAGGTTTGGTCTTTAAAAGCTTTATAACATGTAGCATGCAATCACAATACATTTGTTCATAGAGATGAACTGGACTGGCAAAGCAAGGTATGTTTAATCCTGTAGTCCTTGCCATCATAGAGGTCTTATCATTGAAAAATAAAAGTGACAATCTTTAGCTACTGATGCTGCATGCACACAACTCCCTCAGTTACAAATCTAATGTCTGCACTCATTCAATGTTCTATCCTTTTTTTGTCTTCTTCTTTGATTTAACTTACTATGCACATTCAATTTTCTGGTGTACAAAAACACTTCATTTTTTTGTCTTGCCAATTGTTATTCTGAAGACTGACTCCAGTTTTCATTCTAAAATTAACAGCATTAATTTTAGTATTAATTAACTACATTAATTGTAGCATTTTTATATTCTGTATTCTGTGGCTGGAAGCAAACATGTATTGGAATAAATAGGAAGGCCATGTTATAAAATCTATAATAAATACTACATACCACACGAGCTCCTAAAATGGACAAAGTCAGTACATCCTATAAACATATTACATAAAAAGTTATATTATTATTCAAAGAAAACTGGTCTATTATTTATTTTGTAATATTTACATTATTCCACAATCCAATGTGGTATGTTATAATGTACAATACCTACATGAATTATAAACAGATTTATTATTAGCTTGTCTCAAACATTGGATATGCTTAGAGGGAAAGAAATCATAAATAAAACAGGATTTTTCTTTTTAAAAAATATTTCAGATAGTTTTATTACATAAACATGAAGAATAAATTAAATTATTCTACTATTTTGGAGACTCAGATATTGCCTATGTATAAAACACAATAATTTTCTCAAGATGACTAAGCTGGTATTTTATGTATCTTTTTATTATTCTATTTTCTAATCAGCTCATGCTATTGCAATGCTTTTACTGGTTTAATTATTTTTAAAAAAGATGCAGATGTGAAGAACCTGTTTATTTAACCTAGGCTATATTGAAAATAATAAAACCCAAGCAAATATCTGATGTATCTTCATGGATAATTTGATTAATTCTATATTCTGAACTCCTGAGTTTAAGAAATAAAAAGTAAATTCAGTTGTTTTCTGAGGACTGTTGATCACAGTAACTGATTTTTTTTAACTCAAAAATAAGCCCCATTGAATGAAAGAATGAATGACTATGTGTGTGTGATTGTGTGCGTGCAAAATTTTCTTGGCAGCAAAAGAGATGTGGCTTGTCATTGTTTTCTTCTGGAAAGTTTTTTTTTAATTACTTCCCAATTTATCTTAGAACCCTGGATTTTCCCGGTGGTCTTTTCATTCCAGTGTTTAAATGAGCTTGATTCTTTTTAGCTTTTTAAGATCAACCAAAGCCTGTTAAGTGCTGCCAAAATATTTATAGAAAAAGCACAAAGATGACCATGGAGAAGTAATGCAGTAGTTAGCAAACATGGATTAAGGAAGGAAAAGGAAGACAGCATTAGAAAGAAAATTAAAGTGACCACCTCACCCCCTCTTTGGGTATAAGAGGAAGGGAAGAGATACACAATAGGCTTTCATGACTCAATAATTGATTGATTGATTGATTATGTGCCAGCAGAGTGTTTCAACTCTTACCAACCACATAGTTTTTCCCCATGAGGGAAATTTGTATGCTTGATCAATAAAAGAGTTTGTTTGTAGCTCAGGGTTGAAATGAGGGGTCCTTGATGCTCTCTGAGCTTGGTTGTTTTCTTGCAGATGTTTCTTTACCCAAACTAGGTGGCATCATCAGTGCTGGTCATCTATCAAACAACCAAGCTCAGAGGGCAACAAGAACCCCCATAATCAGGTATCTCAGATATTTTCACTGGTGCCCTCAAAGCCACAATAACTGAATCCTTCCATCTTGGTGGTTGTCTTCTTCTTTTCCCTCCACCTTTCAAAGCATTAGAGCAGGGGTGTCAAACTCAGATTTGAATCTAGCCTGTGGGGCTGGCCTGGAAATAGCAAAGGACTGGCCCATGGTGCCTCTGGCAGTAAAAATGGGGCATGGGGAGCCACACATGGCCTGTTTTCAGCCTGGGTTGCCTCCTGCAACATTTTGCTGGCAAAAACGAGGTGCAGGGGGGCTGCGTGCAGCTCTCACATGGCCCATTTTTGGCTTGGATGGCCTGCTGCAGCACTCTGTTGGCAGGGTGTTGCAGGAGGCATCCGTCCCATCTCCCTCCACCTGACCGACCTGCAGNCAACACAGTCAGATAATCAATAAGAGTCCCTTTATTATCTCCAACTTTGCCCCCAATGTCCAGGTTACCTTCTGGCTGGAGAAAAACTCTCCCAGGAACAGCCTTTGACTGCAGAAAATTAAGTCCAAAACATGGTCAACACAAACTGTAATTTAAAGTCATGACAACACAGGATAAAATCATGTTTGCTCTCAACAGCATGCCGCACGCAGTCTGCCTCTCTTATCAACTGTCTTCCCAGCTGTGGCTAATGAAGGGAATCAAGACCGTTTCTTCCCCCATAAGCCATGCAACCCACGTTGCTCTCTTCTCCGTTCCTCCCTGCGTGCCCTAGAATGAAGAGAGGGTGGGCTTGGTTCTTCCTCTGAATTCCCTCTCCCTTGTTCTATTTTCCTCTGCTTTGCCCAGCCAGACTTTGTCCTTTCCATAGCCAACAGAGCCACACTCCCATTCCCTCTCAGCTGTCCAGCTTCCTCCTTGGATTCAGACTTTGACAGAGGCATGCCACAGCCCTTGAAGAAATCCAATTTGACATCCCTGCATGAGAGCCTTTTCCACAGAACTAGGTCTTTGCATAATGTGTCTAAAATTGGATAATATGAGCCTGCTCATTTGTGCCTCATATTAGAACTCTGGATTGATTTGATCGATAATCTGTTTGCTTTTCTTGGTTGTCCATGGTATTCATAGGAATCTTCTCCAAATCATGTAGAGATTAATTTTTTATTTATTTATTTATTTTGAGTTGTCAATCGCTTACAAGATAATAGGTATAAGTATATACATAGGTATAAGTATATACATTCCTTCCCGAAGGAAGCTGAACAGCACACATGTAAGTACCCGCGAAAACTTAAAAAAACATATACATAGTTATGAATACATGAAATGGGTACATATAAGAAAAATAAAAGAAACAACAGGACAGGGATGGTAGGCTTAGGGCATGTGGTTGTGCTATGTGCACCCCCTAGCAGAGCCTCTTAGGAAAGTGAAGGTCACAATAGTACGTAAGTTCAAGGTTAAAGTTTTCTGGGTTGGCGGAACGAAGACCACAGAGAGCTATCAGAAAGAGTTAGTTCCGGACATTGCATGGCTCTGTGTTGGCCTGGAAGTTGTTTTGTCCTGAGGTTCATTCAGTTGTGGTGGGGTTAAACTCCTTGAGTTTCGTGCTATCTATTGTGTGCTCTGGTGTGTGTTATGGTGGTGTGAAGCTGAACGTATTCTGACAGAGGTAAAGTCATTGGCAATGTATGGAGTTTGTATTGGTTACCATAACTTAGATGCAGAATTGAGATGATTAATTCAAGGTTGTTGCTAGGTCTTAGACATTTCAAGTCGTAGTGGCAGTAGTCAGGATCAGATAGTTCTACAACGCAGTTGAGTGATGTGGCAGAACTCTTCTTGTAGGAAATAGTTTCTCGGACTTTCTCAACCTGTGCTAATATCAGGATATGTATGTGGGTGTGGTCAGAGTGATGCAGCTGCTATTTCGAGTATGGGTGGATCTTATGCAAATGTGTTTATCTCTACTTAGTAGTGGTGATTAGTTACCAGAGAAAAAGCTCAGAGGAGTTGATGTTAACTAACGTGCTTCATGGGTCCTGTTTTGGCTATGTAGGTAGAACAGTGGGCTCGCAAGACGTTAGAGTCATTAGAGGATGAGTTATTTCCAATGGCCCCTTTACAGACCACGCTGGATCTGCAACAAGGTTCTTGAGGTATTTGCCTGTATTATTATTGTTCTGGATTTTTTTTGCCAATATGTAAGACAGAGCATGTAGTTGTTGAGAGTTTGAGAGTTGCGCATTTGGTGTTTGAGACATTCTGACACTATAGGTTAGTCCAAGGACGTTTTTGAAGTGTACGGGCAGTATTGTCTGTACGTATTGAAGCAGCTTTTACATCGATCAAGGTGAAGCGAGAAACACAGTTTGCTCTATATGATCACAGAGGGTCATTTTAATGTTAGAGTATAAAGAGTTAGTCTGAGCAACACTGCTTGTGGGCGCACCACGCACTATTGGACAGGTACAACGAATTTGTATAGGACACCTGACCAATTTTGGCATTGCTTGTGTCTGTTTGACAGGAATGCTTCTATCTAGGTTGTGCAGTGTTAAGGCAGAGAGTACCGATTAAGTATTATTATCTTAGTGGAGTTAGTTTGTTGTGTAGCCACTGATATCAAAGGGCTTTACAGAAGTCTATTAGATGCGGTCTATTGTGTTTTGACTCTATCAAGGTTGTTACGGTCCATATAGTTTTGGTGCAGTGTAAGAGTTGCAGATTACAGGGATAGTTTTCTGGAAAACCCAAATTGTTTTTTATCTAGGAGGAGTAGGTTGTTGATGTCTCTAAGCTGGGGGATTAATGGATTGGTTAATGAGTTGTGATTCGCATGACTTTACGAGGTTGACGCGAGCAGTAAGTTAGATTGGTCTTTAATTTTTCTAAAGACTATGGCCTGGGTGTGTCCCATTTGTGAAGATATGGGATGAACCGTGGCTTGTGGACCAATCAGTTGTTGGCAAGGAGCTGGTCTCTGTAAAGATTTTTCTAATAGATTATGGTATGCTTATGGGCGGTTCCTGCTATGGCAGTGGATAACCTATTTTTTAAGGAAGTAGGCACATATTTCGCATGCTGTCCCAATAGAAGGGAGATGGTTTTCGGATGCCGTTAGTGGTGTTTTTCAAACATTGTCTTCTGTAAAATGATATGTATTTAGATCAGCTGTAGTTTTCCTGTGGGTTCGGCGCTAGGGAAATATTGGGGCATGAGTCCATGTGGCTGTTTACAAATATGCTGAGGCGCCGAAAGAAATGGTGGTTATAAGAAGTTGGCTTTAATAGGAGTCAATCAATTGCAGTTCTCTTTACGCCATTTAGGCCCTATCAGGGGTGGGATGGGACCCTTTGAGTCTTTTAGTGGTGTTGTTTTTATAAAAATTGTATAATAAGCAATGGGTGTGGAGAATTGGTGCGTATAGAAGGTTTCCTCATTGTTGAAATGTGATAATGTGGTGCATTCAGTCGTTTATATGTGGCATAATTTTGTATCAGCTTTTTGAAGTTGGCAACGATGACCAGATGAATGCTTGTTGTTTTCCGTCAGATGATGCTCTTTTTGGAATTGAGGGGGTTCCTATGTTGTTATGGGTAAATCTGTTTTTTTGTTTGTTGTTTTGGTGAGCTTATTATTGGGTACAGTATAGTTGATGACTCTTTTGACTTCAAGTAAAAATTGATGTTGTAATGGCGTTCAACATGTATTGGCGAGAATCCAGTGAATAGATGAAATGTTGCCAATCAAGGGATGAGAGATCGTTGTCTATAAGATCATAGTTGTCTTTTTTGAAGTTATAATTGGGGATGACGTCATTGTGATGTGTTCCAGTATTACTTGTGAAATGAATTTGCCTTTCCAGGCCCACCATGAAAGAGTGACAACATTGTATCCTTAATTTATTTATACTTTTATAAATTTAACAATAACTGAAGTTATAACATGAGGAGTGAATTAAATCAGTGGTTAAACTATACTGTCTCTGAATTTACACTGGAAATGCTGTGCATGAATATAGGTCAAAATGAAGTTTTCCAGTTGTATAAAGTGTTGCCACATTAGGCATCATCCACAGAAAACAGAGAGGGATTAGCAAACATGAAAGAAATTCAGGCTAAGTAGAAACGTACAAAATCATGAATTAAAACTTTCTAGTAGGGAGGAAGAGTTTAATATGCTCCAAGGCTTAGTGACAAAATTAAAATGAAACAGGAGTACCCTGAGAAGTCAAAGAAACCAAGACAGGGGCCACAGCCTTTCAATCAAAGTCATACACTTTTATGCAACACACATAAAAAGAAGCAAGGTTTTGATTGTGTGATGGGAGTCCCCATCTTGAATTTTTGACGCCTTCCCCTATAGATGTTCCCTGCAGAGGGATAAGAATCAAATAGGTATGTTTGCTGTCTGGAATTATGAATGGAAGGATTTCTCTCTACAATATTTACGCCACCATATTTGTTAAAAAAACTTGTTATATTCTTCCATAACCAAGTTTGGGAAAACATCAAATGTTAACAATGTAGAAATTAAAATAAAATCAAGAAGATAGCCATCTTCCATGGCATGTTTCGTTGCCACTCTGCAAGAGGTGACTTTAATGAATTTTCTAGTTTCAATTGTTTTAACCAGTTTGAAATAGTGAAGCTTCCAGTTTCTATAATAGCAGCTGCTAGGATTGCCAAGTCAAGTTACTTGAGGATAGGTGTGTCAATATGGGTTAAAAAATATGGCAGGACTTCTGGGGAAGAAATGGCAAATTGAAGATTATCGTGGTGGACTGAAGATTCAAAAGTAGATTGGCTCTTTGTAACTTCTCCCCAGACAAGGATAGAACTTGAGATTGCCCTCCAATGCTCCATACAGTTGTTCCTTGTGAGGAGACCTCAATAATATGGTCCAATCAGTTTAGAGCTTGGGGAGATAAAGGAATAATCATCTTGCTCAAATTACAGTTGATCCTTTTGAGGACACTGGATTTGCACCCTTCCTTTTCTAATCACTTTTGGATATTGTTTGTTAATTACTCATTAGCCATTGGGAGTATTTCAAACCACACGTTTTACACCAGTGTATGAGGTTCCTTCTTAGCAAAGAAGTTATAATACAAAGATTTTTTTTTTGAATAAACAACAAAGGAGTGAATAAATCTTTGATTTTAGAAAGTTACAAATGGATTAGAGGTCCAGGGATATTTAAAACAGGATTTTGGAATTCATTATAAGAAACCTTCCAATGAAAATATTTAAATAAAGTTACTATTAAAATAAAAATAAAAATGGCAACCACAACCATGTATTAAATATTTTTATGTGATTTAAACAGGTTGTAAGAAAGTTTCTGAACTAACATTTTGTGAATGTAGTGTATATATAGTTGAATAATCATCTTTCCTTAAAAAAAATGAAAGCAGTAATAAAATCTCCCCTTCCCTGTCAAATCTCTGCAGGTTTTGCCTATTTACTTCAAATCACATCAATATTTATTAAAAATGTTTTCTATTTCTGTGCTGTCCAGACAGTTTAGAGTTAATGGGATTTGGGATAGTTAGTTAGGAATTGTGAGCTATCCCCTTAAGGGAATGCAACATGGTAAATGTAGCAAGGCATCCTGGGAAATGTAGTCCATGTCATGTGGTCACATCTGTAATCCGGATTGGTCACTAAATTGATCCTTGTTGGTTTGGGGGAGGCTCCCTCAATCTTACCTGTAAACAGCCTCGTGGTAGCAGCTCTACTCCCTGCTTCTATGACTATGGGATAGAAAGATTACTATCATTTAAAGGCCCTGTCACACTGCCCAACAGATGCAAAACGGACACA
>BHFT01033129.1:0-20554 GCA_004320025.1 Laticauda laticaudata
ATGAACCAATCCACTACTGGCCTTTTTGGCCAATCAGAATTGACTACTTGGAACCTTCCAAGTTATACAGAACAACTTGAACTTCCTGTTCCTGTGCAACAGCATGTATTCTGTTGGCTGTTGTTAGGTTCCCTTGGGGCCATGTACAAATCCTAGGAATTTGTCTGAACTAAGTTTGGTTGAAGTTTGCTGGGGGTCGTGCAATGAAGGGGCATTGGGGTAATTCCTGTTGTGGCTGAGGGCAAATCTTAACTTTGTTGGATCTTGAGTGAGGGTGTTTGCTTATGAATAGACCTAGCTAATCTCTTTCTCGTTTAAGTGCTGACATCTGCTGAGGGCTATTAAGAAAAGTGGGGGCTGCTTTTGAAGAACATGTTTCTCCATTTTTCCCTTTAGGGAAATATAATTTTCTGCCTTTTTAATATTTCCTAAAATATTTCATTCTTCTAAGAGAGGGATGGGTGCTAACTTTTTACAGGGGGAAATCATAATTCCCTCTTTTCTTTCTTCTTTCCTTCCTTCCCTCTTTTCTTTTTTCTTTTATTCTTATTTCCTATATTATTTTTTCTTGTTCTTTTAATTTTGTATGCTTTTATAGCAGGGGTTCCAAAATTCCAGTGTTTTGGACCAGTATCGGTCCGTGGCCTAATAGGAACTGGGCTATGCAAGCTGCAGGTGAGCGAGGAAACTTCATTTGCACATGCAAAAAATCTAGGTTGCGCACAAAACTCCGCCCCCCTGTCTGTGGAAAAATTGTCTTCCACAAAACTGCTTCGTGGTGCTAGAAAGGTTGGGGACCACAGGTTTTATAGGACTACAAAACTATAATAAAAATATTTTTCAAAAAAGTTTAAACAGATAGAGCTTTAAGCAGAAGTCTGCTCCCCTTTTTTAATTTCTAAAGTATCAAGTACACAGTATAATCCAGGAATGAGCCCTGGTGACATAGTGGTTAAAATACAATACTGCAGGCTATTTCCACTGACTGCCAGGTGCCAGCAGTTTGGCAGTTTGAATCCCACCAGGCTCAAGGTTGACTCAGCCTTCCGTCCTTCTGTGGTGGGTAAAATGAGGATCCAGATTGTTGGGGCCAATAGGCTGACTCTGTTAATTGCTTAGAGAGGGCTGCAAAGCACTATAAAATGGTATATAAGTCTAACTGCTATTGCTATTGTTAATGTAGGCACAAGCATCTGCAGTGGGTGTCAGAGGAAGCAAGTGATAAATCTTATTTTTATTGATTTGTTTACTATCTTTATACAGCCAACCATCTCACATACATGACTCTGGGTGGCTCACAGAGATAAAAGAAATCACAAAGAAAATCAATATAAATAAACAACCCAAAACAATAAAAAATATTCAAAACAAGTTAAAACTATTAAAACAGCCATAAAGCAGGGAAAAGGACCAACCAGTAGTTTATAAACAATACAACCATCTCACAGGCACCATACAGGTGACCCACGACTTACAACCATCCATTTAGTGGCAGTTCAAAATTACAACATCAAAAAAGTGACTTATGACCTGTTCCACATTTACAACCATTGCAGCATCCCTATGGTCACATGTTCAAAATTCAGCCACTTGGCAAACTAGCATGTATGTATGTGTCATGTAATCACCATTTGTAACCTTCCCAGCCAGCCTCCAACAAACAGTCAATGGAGAAGCCGGATTCGCTTAACGATCCTGTGATTCTCTTAACAACTGCAGTGATTCGCTTAACAACTATGACCAAAAAAACGCCATAAAGTGGGGCAAACTCACTTAACTGCTTTGGGTTCAACTACTTCCACAGAATCGCGTGAGCCATAATGTTACAATGCAAAGTCTGTAACCAACATCATTAAGCTAACATCAGAGCTAACCACCAGGCTCAGTAGTAGTCACTGTGAAAGGGATCTTGGAGTCTTAGCAAACAACCAGCTAAACCAGCCAGCAGTGTGCAGCCGCCGCCAAAAAAGCTAATGCAATCCTAAGTTGCATTAACAGAAGGATACAATCAAGATCAAGTGAGGTACTAATACTACTTTATAAAGCCTTAGTAAGACCACATATAGAGTACAACATCCAGTTTTCTTCATCACACTATGAAAAAGATGCTGAGACTCTAGAAAAAGTACAGAGAAGAGCAACCGGGATGCTCTTAGGGGACTGGAGACAAAAACATATGAAGAATGGCTACAGGAACTGGGCCTGGCTAGTGTAGTGAAGAGAAGGACCAGGNCACGTTGGTGTGCTTATTAAGCTTATAAAGCTTGCCCTCAGAAGTTGTGGGAGCACCATCACTTGAGACTTTCAAGAAGAGATTGGACTCCCATCTGTCAGAAATGGTGTAGGGTCTCCTGCTTGGGCAGGGGGTTGGACCTAGATGACCTTCAAGGTCCCTTCCAACTCTGATTATCTGTTATCTATTAAAGAGTGAATGGATAGTAGTATAGAATAGAGGTCTCCAACTTTGGCCACTTTAAGACTTGTGGACTTCAACTCCCAGTTCTGGGAGTTGGTCCACAAGTTTTAAAGTTGCCAAGGTTGGAGACCCCTGGTGTAGAAGATGGCAAATCAAAACATCCCTATTTACATGTTATCATTTTTCATCTTTGCAGTTAGCTCCCAGAGCTTTTCAATTGCCTGATTCTGAGACATTATGGATACTTTTTTTAACGCCAAACAATTGAGCCTTATTATAGTTGTGTAGGTCAGGAAACAGATCTTCATGGTCATTAAGCAAAGACACAGTCATTGAGTGAATGCCGCAGTTGTTAAGCAAAACCATTGCCTGCAATAGACGGGATTTGCCAAAAAAACCAGAAATAAATGCCTATTTCCCTCAAAACAAAGAACAAAAAACCTTATAAATTGTGTGATGTGACAGTGGGACACTGCAAACAATCATAAATCATATGAGCCGGTTGCAAATAAGATCATGTGACCACAGGAGGGCCTGGCCCTCAGAACTTTGAATCTGGGTCCTTGGTACATTTTGAGGGTCTGTCATAACTTCAAATGGTTGCTAAACGGTTGTAAGTCAAAGACTATCTATAGTTCACCTATTTGAGGCCTCTCCAGGGCTCCTGGCTGAATTCTTTCAGTACCTTTCCTAGACCAGGTGTCTCCAACCTTAGCAACTTTAAGACTTGTGGGCTTCAACTCCCAGAATTCCCCAGCCAGCACAGGATTCTGGGAATTGAAGTCCAGAAGTCTTAAAGTTGCCAAGTTTGGGGACCCCTGTCCTAGACAACCTTTGTTTATAAAAGCAATTCAGCCAATGCATATTCATCTCCCCTTTTTCATCAATTTTACCCACTGTTCCTCAATCTGGATGCTCTTCAGATGGAAGGATTTCCATTTCCAAAATACTTTGTGGACTGGTTTAGAAAATACTATAAGTTAAAAAGTCCACAGTTCTATCTGGGAACAACTGAGAGAAAGCTACTTTCTTGGCTATCCTACACCCACACTACTTTTCCCCTGGCACAAACTTCCTAAAATCCTTTGTGTCCCTCCAGATCCAAGATTTTTGTCTTCACTGATGCGGGAGCCAAAGATGAGTCCCTGAAGGGAGAAGTGCAAATTCTGATTGATTCTTCTAAGTCCATAGTGAATTATCTCCTCACAGGCTATTGTGCCAGCAGGAAACGCAGAAGTAAGTCAATCCCCATGAAGAAAATATTCTGATGTTTTCTCAGGCAGAAAGAATAGAAAATTGCTTGGTATTAAGTCTTGCAAATAATCCCATAAATGTTACAAGCCTGCATCCTTTTTGTTAAAAGTATGTTAGTGACATTACAGGCAAGGAGGAGGAGGAAAGGAAGGAAGGAAGGAAGGAAGGAAGGGTCAAGGATAAGGAGGAAAGGAAGGAAAGGAGGGTCAAGGAGGGAGGGAAGGAGGGAGGGAGGAAAGGGGAAAGAGGTGGGGGACGAAGGGAAGGAGGGAGAAGCAAAAAGGAGAAGGAAAAAAGGGGTCAAGGAGGAGGAAAGAAAGAAAGAAAGAAAGAAAGAAAGAAAGAGGAAGGGAGGGAGGGTCAAGGATGAGGAGAAAAGGAAGGAAAGGAGGGTCAAGAAGGGAAGAAAGAAGGGAGGAAGGAAGGTGCAAAGAACTGGGGGAGGAAGGGAGGGAGGAAGGAGCAAAGAGGAAAAGAAGGAAGGAAGGAGTCAAGGGGGAGGAGAGAAAGAAAGAAAGAGGAGGGAAGGGTCAAGGAGGGAGGGGGGGAGGAAGGAAGAGGGAGAGGTAATATTTTTCTGAACACATAAGGTGTTTGAGGAAGAGTTATGCAGGAACAATTTCTCTTCCTGTGCCATTCAACCACGGCCAAATAGACGGACAGAGAGAAAACAGAACAATCCCTCGGTCGCTCTCAAGACCCTCGTCTGCCATGCGCAGAACTCTACAGCAGGGAGTCCCATCACCTACACCAGCAAACAATTTGTTCCACACAAGGGCTGCTCTGCCTTTACGCCCAACAGGGCTGCTGTCGGGGGGGGGGGGGNGGGGGGGGGGGGGGGGGGCAGCAGAGCCCAGCAGACAGGGCAAGAGGTTGCCAAGGAGGGAAAGGAAGAGTTGTGTCTATCGCAAGGCCTGCTCTCGATTCTTGTCGTCTCACCTCCTGGCCTCCAAGGAGGTGCATTCGCATCACTTCTTGTGTGCCAGCCCAGTCAGCTTCCGCCTGTGAAATCTGTCAAGGAGGCTCATCTTGATTTTTTTTTTTTTTGCTTCGGGCAAGAAAGATCTCTNCATCTTGATTTTTTTTTTTTTTGCTTCGGGCAAGAAAGATCTCTTGAGCCGGCCCTGTCGGTGTCCAGTTCCTATTTGCTTCAGAGATGCCTTAAAAGCACAGATTATATGAAGCCGTGTCCATGTTTCCCTCAGGGCAGTTGCACCAGACTGAGGGAATCGCGTGGCAGAGCTTCCGACATTCTTGAGATAACAGACAAAGGAGCCGAGTTTCTGTACTGGCTGAACTTGAAAATCAGGCATGGCAGCCAAGTTTTCTCGGCTTGATTTAAACATGACAACTGGCTGGCTTATGTCGCTGAGCAGTTAGTTTCCAAGCCAGTTTTGCATTTACCTTTGGATTTAACTGAAAGCAAATAAAGCCGCTGGATTGTATAACACTCCTGTGGGGATGTTGATGAAATCTCCAGCAGTTTGCGGTTGAGGGAGTAAGAGTGATTGTTTTGGGGGCCAGTGGCATCCCAAGCTTTAAAGAGTTGTTTCCTCTGCCTCAAGGAGAACCAAAACAAAAACAAAAAAACCAAGGTTTCTTAAAAAGGAGCCCGCCTTTCATCCATGGGCTAGTAAATATTTATAGTAAAAATGTTTCATTTATTTTATTTTATTTGGTTTGTCAGTTGCTTACAAGATAATAGGTATAGGTAAAATAGGTATAAGTAAATAGGTATAAGATAATAGGTATAAGTAAAAACATAGTTATGAATACATGGATACATATAAGAAGAATAAAAGAAACAATAGTAAAAAACCAATAGGACAGGGATGGTAGCACGGTTGTGCGCTTATAATGCCCCTACACCCCCTCAGAAGGGTGAGATTCATATAGACAGGCTAAGGTTAAAAGTTTTGAGGTTTGGGGAAGAAACACAGAGTCAGTAAGTTTATTCAGAACATGACCACTCTGGTTGCTAAGTCGTATTTCCTGCAATCAGTTTGGTGCAGTTTACTTGAGTTCGTATCTTGTGTGGCTCATGTATTGTTTATGGCTTGAAGTTGAAGTATTCATTGACAGGTGCGACATTGCCAATGTTATAATTTACTAATACTAACTTTAACGGACCAGAGGCGCGTAGTTCTTCAGTTTTCTAGGTCTAGAATTTCAAGTCTGGTGGCATAAGGTATTCTACAACAGTAGAGGAGTGGAGAACTCTTCTTTGTGAAATATTCTCGACTTCTCAACGTGTTTAATATTCATTATACGTAATGCGGTTCCAGACTGATGAGCTTATTCGAGTATTAGTTAGCAATGTTTGATTCCTAGTTAGTAGTGTATTACCAGAGAAAAAGCTACGTAAATTGGTTTAAAAATCTTATGCCTTTTTGCTATGTAGTTACAGTGTATAGGATAGTAGTTCCAAAGCCCTTTACAGTTTGGTCGATAACAAGGTCTGACTATTCAGCTTGTATTTTATTTCTGATCTTATTTATTTTTTTTTGCCAATATGTAGGAGACGAGCATTATATTTGTGAGATTTTGAAGTTCATTTTTTTGACATTTGATACATGGTCAAGGTCTCTTTTGAAGGGTAGCAGTATTGTCTGTTGTTGAATAGCTTTTACATCATCAGCGAAAAGAACGCATTGCTTCTTAATATGATTACAGAGGTCATTTATGTAGATATGAAGAGAGTTGGTCCTAAAACAACGCCTTAGGACACACGTTGACAGGTACAGAATTTATAGGACACTCCTAATTTGACCATTTATTGTCTGTTTGACAAATCTCTATCCAGTTATCCAGTTAGTCCAGACATACCATAAGATTTTAGTTTGAGAGTAGTTGTGTCGTGTACCACTTGAATCAAACGGTTTTATAAAAGTCTATGTAGATTGCGTCTTGTTTTCCCCTGATCGAGTTGTGTAGTCCATATGTTTTTGCAGTGTAAGAGTTTCAGAACTTAACAGGACAGTTTTCATTTTAATTCATTTAATGTGAGGTAGATTGAAGTACCAAGAAAAATAAAATGTGTGACGCAGATGTTGCCCATGTAGTAGTGAATTTAGGCTTGTTTATATGTTTGATGTCAATATCAGGGCCTCTGTAACATAGTTAAAGAATCAAAATGTGATATTAGACAGTTTCACAGATAATGGTCACAGTAAGAGCAAGCTCCTGAGGCTTGGATGTTTTTGTATGTAAGATTTTTATAGAAAGATAGCAACACCAAAACCTCTTCTAGGATTTCCACGATCTATGTGTAACAGAGAGTGTTCTCTTACTGTGGTATTAGAGTCAAGCCATGTTTCACAGACAAATATGAAGTTGAATTTAGCCATATTTAGTAAGAAGAGAAATTCGGGTGTTTTATTCACAAGGTTTCTTGCATTGAGTAGCTTGCATTTAAGGCCAGTTGTAGTTGGAATTGAGGTAGTTTGGGGCATGCGTGCCTCATTTTGAGTGATAGTGAGTTGCATGAGGTAGGGTTGGATGTGGAGTTGTGGGTTGTGTGGCTTACGTTTGATTCAATCAGCGCGGTAATCAATGTACAGATCCTTCTCTCCATTGTCTAGATGTCTTTTGAATTCATTGCGGAGTTCACGGGAGCAGATTCTTTGAGAAGGTTTTGCTAATAAGTAAATAAATAAATAAATGCCTCCTAGGCAAAACCAAAAAAAATACCCACCCACAACTTCTGGAGGCAAGCCGTTCCACTGATTAATTGTACTTCTGAGACTTCTTTCAAAGGGAATTTCTGCACTTTAATAATAAAAAAAAGTAGGATGAAGGGTGATATGATGGCAGTCTTCCAGTATTTGAGAGGCTGCCACAGAGGGTCCACCTATTCTCCTGTGGGAAGAAAAATCCAGTCCAGTTCCAAGCCAGGAGAAAGGCGTTGAAAATAAAATGGAGGCTGGATACAAGGAAAGAAGGTTTGTTTGGTTTCCAGAAACTTCCATGACAGCAGCAAATGTTTCTGGGGTAGCCAACAAAATGGCTGAATGAATGGATGGATCTTTTTAGGATTCTGGGATTTTGTGTTTGAGATGCTCCAGGGGGTTGTGCAATGTAGTGAGCCTTGTGTCTTTTACTATTTCAATGATGGTGAGTTAATCCTATTATATCCTAAAGATCATGTCCTGTCCTTAGAATTGGGGGGGGGGATGTAAATTCTTAATCCCATCAGATGAAGGGATTAGCTGAAGGCGTTCGTTTATGAGCCCAGTCTTTCTTAATAGGTACAAAATGTCCATCTCTAAAGACTGGAGGCTTCTGCTTGAGACTATTAAGAAAGACTGGGGCTGCTTTCTGCCTTTGTTAAAGTTTTTNGGGGGGGGGGTGCTCATCTCCATTACAAAGCCAAAGAGACAACGCTGTCCGAAGACGTCTCTGTGGTCATGTGGCCAGCATGACTAAATGCCGAAGGTGCACAGAATGCTGTTACCTTCCCACCAAAGTGGTCCCTATTTTTCTGCTTGCATTTTACATGCTTTCGAACTGCTAGGTTGGCAGAAGCTGGGACAAGTAATGGGAGTTCACTCCATTACATGGCGCTAGGGATTCAAACCACCGAACTGCTGACCTTTCTGATTGACAAGCTTAGCCACTGAGCCACCGCATCCCTGTTTTTAATATTAAGAATAACTAATATTTTAACAGTGGGTGTCCCTACACTCCAAAGCACCGAAGGTAGAATGGATGGAAACTAATCGAAGAAAGATCCAACCTAGAATTACAAAGACATTTCCTGACAGTGAGAACAATTAATCAGTGGGACAGCTTTAAAACCGGAGGTTTTCAAGATGAGATTGGACAACGATTTGTCTGAAATGATAAGAGAGTCTCCTGCTTGCAAAGGAGGTTGGACTAGAAGACCTCCAAGGTCCCTACCAACCCTTTGTCATTCTGTTCATTCTCCTCCACAGGTGCTCTTGAGGTTAAGCCTAAAATATTTGCAAACATCTATGAAGAATTGGCGGATTATTCTGGAGGATTCTATGTGCTTACTTCAAAACGTCAGCTTTCACAGGTCCTGGGAATAATGGAAAAGTCCCTGAATGCTGCTCCTGTTAAACTGATCGATGGCCAAATATACACTTCACAGGTCTCCATCCCTGTAGATGAAACCATCAAAGAGTTGACCATCTCTGTCAAAGCATCAACGTCATTCAGCATGAATGTGTTCCAACCTTCAGGTAAGGGGCAGTGTAACACATGGCATTTCTTGTGAAGAGGTGTGGACTTAACTCTCACAAACCTCCAGCTGGCAAGAGTTGAAGGCCGCATACATCTTCAAGAGGCCAAGGCTGAGAAATGCTCTTCTGTATGGAGCATGGTGGCTCACATGGTTGGAACATTGGGCTAAGAAGTTAGCAAGCCCATGTCCGAGACCCGAGTGCTGCTGTGTGTTGGGGTGAGCTCCCGTCACTTGCTCCAGCCTCCTTGCAGGGACATGAAAGGAGCCTCCATGGCCATTCCCCAAGCAGCAGAGATGGCACTGGCTAATCAAACAAAACAAAATGAAATTCAATGTAGAGAAAAGTGAAGTCTTACACTTAGGCCAGAAAAACCAAAAGTACCCATATAGACTGGGTGGAACCAGGCTCAATAGCAGTAACTGTGAGAGGGATCTTGGAGTCTTAGCGGACAACCAGCTAAATATGAGCCAGCAGTGTGAGGCAGCAGCTAAAAAGCCAATACAATCCTAAATTGCATTAACAGAGGGATTCAATCAAGGTCACATGAGGTACAATTACCACTCTATAAAACCTTAGTAAGACCACAACTAGAATATTGCATCCAGTTTTGGTCAACCACACCATTAAAAAAAGTCTAGTGAAGAGAAGGACCAGGGGTGTTCTAATATTTGAGGTGCTATCAGAGAGGAGAGGGTCAACCTATTTTTCAAAGCGCGCGAAGGCCAGACAGGGAATAATAGATGGAAATTGATCAAGGAGAGTTTCAATTAGAAATAGGGAGAAATGTTCTGACAGTGAGAACAATCAATCAATGGAACAGTTGCCTTTATAAGTTGTGGGTGCTTCACCACTGGAAGCTTTCAAGAAGAGACTGAACAGCCATTTGTCACAAATGGTATAGGGTCTCCTGCTTGAGCAGAAGGTTGGACTAGATCTGTGCTGGCGAAAACATGCCATGTGTGCAGAAGTGGCACACAAAGCCATCTCTCCAGGCATGCCAGCCATTGCTTGTTGCTCTTCTGGGTTCTGGCGCACGTATGCACCCCGGCCATTTGGTCTTCATGCATGCGGGAGTGCTGGAATCCAGAAGAGCAGCTCCCTGCTGCACATGTGCGCACTGGCCAGCTGGCATTCACGTGTGCATGCACATTGAAAACCGGAAGACCAGGTGGCCAGTGCGCATGCATGCTCCAGGAAGCTAAGCTTCTGGTTTCCGGTGCACACATGTGCACAGGCTCCCATTTCAGCACTTGGTGCTGAAAAAGTTTGCCACCACTGGACTTGATGATCTACAAGGTCCCTTTCAACTGTTATTCTATTCTACTCTACTCTACCCTACCCTACCCTACCTTATCCTACCCTACCTTACCTTACATAACCTTCCCCTCCCCTCCCCTATCTTACCCTACCGTACTCTACCCTACCTTACCCTAACCTACCATACCATACCATACCCTACCTTACCCTACCTTACCCTACTCTACCCTATCTTACCTTACTCTACCCTACCTTACCTTACCTTACTCTACTCTACCCTACCCTACCCTACCTTACCTTACCTGACCTTACCCTACCCTATCCTACCTTACCATCCCCTACCCTACTCTACCCTACCTTAACCTAACCTACCCTACCATATCATACCCTGCCCTACCTACCCTACCCTATCTTATCTTACTTTACTCTATCCTACCCTACTCTATCTTACCTACCCTACCCTACCCTACCTTACTTTACCTTACCCTATCCTATCCTATCCTATCCTATCCTATCTTACTCTACCCTACCCTACCCTACCTTATCCTACCCTACCCTACTTTACCTTACTCTACCCTATCTTACCTTACTCTACCGTGTCTTACTCTATCCTACCCTACCTTACCCTACCTTACCCTACCCTCCCATACCCTCCCATACCCTACACTAACCTATCTTACCTTATTCTACCCTACCCTAACCTACCATATCACACTTTGCCCTACCCTACCTTACACTACCCTATGCTATCTTACCTTACCTTACCCTACCATGCCATACCATACCCTACCTTACTCTACCCTACCCTACCTTACTCTACCCTACCCTACCTTACCTTACCCTACCCTCGCCTACATTACTTTACCCTACCCTACTTTACCTTACTCTACCCTACCCTACCCTACCCTACATTACATTACATTACATTACATTACATTACCCTACCCTACCCTACCCCATCCTAACCTATTCCTTTTGGCCTGGAAGTGCCTTGAATAGTGCCTCCAACATAAACAGGACAAAACACTTCTAGAGGCATCCAATCATCAGGAAATGAGGACAGGTTTTGTATCACTTCCCTGAAACCTGGATAATGCTTTGAAAATCTTAAAAAGCTGCTCTCCCCAACTTCTCTGGGTGGGGGTGGGGGGTGGGGAGATGAGATGAGATGGTTCCACATGAGTGGCGGGTGCACACGCTTATGCAAATGAGCCTTCATGTGTGCGAACTCACCTGCGACTTACTCAAGTGGAGCTGCACACATGCGTTCACCCAACCTTTCCATGCCCCGGTTCTGAACTGGGACGTAGACCAGGGGTTGGTGACCCTCATTATAAATCACGAGCAATTAAAATTAGGCATACAGAGCAGAATAATGGGATTGGCTGGAGGCAGTTAATGGGAGGGGGGAACTTTCCTCAAATTCTCCCTTTGTTTACATCTGCTCTTGTGTCTGTTTATGTGTCACCGCATGGCAGGTACTCAACTGGGATCTCTGAAGATGTTGATCAACACGGTGAACCAAAAGGTTGTGAAGATATCTCCTATCCCCGAGCTAGGATCATGGACCATGAAGTTTGATCCCATAAGCACTTATAAGATACTGGTGGAAGGCAAAAGTTTGATGGACTTTGATTACCAGATTCTGCAGAAGGAGGATGAGTATGTACTTCCAGTCCAAGGACGACCAGTGAAAGGTACCTTTTCGCTTTCCTTCAAGATCCACTGCATGTAAAAAAACACAGGTGCAGGGATGGGATTCTACCAGTTCGGACCAATTCTATAGAGCCGGTTGTTATGATTCTGTGCAGTTCGAAGAACCGGCAAATCGTGCCCTTGGCTGGCCCCACCCCTCCTGTCGGATTTGCTTTCTAGCTAATCTAAATCGCTGTTGTACTGCTTTGCCTTCACCCAGGAGGCTTCCCTGATGCCCAGTCAGGGCTGGTATTCAGGGAGTTGGGGAGAAGTGGCCTGAGAGCAGAGCTGAACCTTCCATAGAACTGAAGCTTCTATTTTTCAGTGCAGACTCAGGCAGCAGATTGCAGAAAGGTAGATCTCTGAGTGAATCTATGATTCTGCAAGCAGCTCAATCTGCTTTGCCTGATTTTGGGTAAAAGTTGCTCATACACCCACCCAGTCACATGACCACCAAGCCACACCCACAAATTAGACCATGCCCACAGAACCGGTTGTTAAGAAATTTGAATCCCACCCATGCACAGGCGGTCCTTGACTCACAACAGTTCGCTTTGTGACCATTCCAAGTTACAACAGCACTGGAAAAAAGTGACGTATGACCCTTTTTTCACACTTACAACCCTTGCAGCATCCCCATGCTCACCTGATCGAAAATTCAGATGGTTGGCAACTGACTCATATTTATGACAGTCATGTGATCCTCTTTGGTGACGTTCTCACCAGCAAAGTCAACAGGGAAGCCAGATTCATTTAACGACCGGGTCACTAACGTAACCGCTGCAATGATTCACTTAACAGCTGTGGGAAGAAAGGTGGTAAAACAGGGCAAAACCACTTCACAAAACATCTCACTTAACAACAGAAATGTTGGGCACAATTGTGGGGCATAAATCAAAAGCCACCTATATTTCTAGGCCTGACTGCATTTTCTTAACTAACTGTTGTATTGTCTGATTCATGAAGCCTCACCTGAGAGGAATGAATGACCCCTGACTAAGCATAATATCCTGAAAAACTTCTGTTCTCCAGAAGCATTGAAGGGAACCACAGACAATCCTTGACTTAGAACAGTTCATCTAGTGGCCGTTCAAAGTTACAACAGCACTGAAAAAAGTGTCTTATGACTGATTTTCACACCTAGGGCCATTGCAGCATCTGCATGGTTACCTGATCAAAATTCAGATGCCTGACAGGTTCATATATATGACAGTTGCAGTGTCCCAGGGCTCATGCCATCCCCTTTTGGGACTTTTCAACAAGCAAAAGTCAACTGGGAAGAAATATTCATTTAACCCCTAATCGTTTGTTTATTATTTAACAACTGTTTCATTTTGCAACAGCAATTTTGAGCTCAATTGTGTTCATAAGTCAGTGACTACCTGTACAAATGAGAAGGAAATTAAAAGGCCTGAGAAGGTTTTGAGATATATGGCAGGGAGGGAGGGAGGGAAGGAAGGGAGGAAGGAAAGAAGGAAGGGAGGGAGGGAGGGAGGAGGAAGGCAGGATGGCAGGAAGGAAGGAAAGAGGAGGGCAGGAAGGAAAGAATGGAAGGAGAGAGAAATGAAGAAAGAAAGAAAGAAAGAAAGAAAGAAAGAAAGAAAGAAAGAAAGAAAGAAAGAAAGAAAGAAAGAGAAAGGAGGGAAAGAAGGAAGAAGAAATGAAGAAAGGGAGGAAGGAAGGAAAGAAAGAAAGAAAAAAGGAGGGAAAGAAGGAGGGAGGGAAGGAAGGAAGGAACTTGTTTCTTGACTCTTCTGCATCTCCTTCAGGGTTGAACTACACAGTCTCCATGAAGCTGATGGGAGATCATTCCGGCATGCAAGTCCTGCGCCTGGTGCCTCTTTCTGAAGACGGAACCCCTCTAGAATCTATACCTTTGTCCCAGTCCTTTGATGCTTTAGGCAACATCTTTGCTGTTGGACCTATTTCCTTGCATGGCCCAGTATGTATCCCTTCCTAGTAATTATCTGGTAAAAGGCAGCTCCTTTTTTCACTTAGGTTGTCTTATCAGGAATCCTTTGAGCAGAGTGGGATTCTACCGGTTCTGTCTGGCTCTGTAGAACCGGTAGCTCTGAAGAGCAGCAGACACAGAACCAGTTCTATGTCTGCTGCTGTTTTGGCCCACCTGCCCGCCCGGGCTCTTACCTGTCCTTTATTTCCTGCTTTTTCAACCTCAGCTGCTGTGCGAGGCATAGCTGTGGTTGAAAAAGCAGGAAAAAAGTGCTTTTTCAAACGCTGCTTCCCTGCACATAGCGCTGCTCAGCTGTCCAGGTAGCAAGCTGATGAAGATTTACACATGCATGCAGAGTGCAGGGAAGCACATCATAAATCACCGAACTGGTAGTTAACCCTGTTGGATCCCACCCCTGCCTTTGAGATAAGATTGTGAAAGTAAAGACTGGTCCAAAGTGAGCTAGTGATTGAGCAAGGACTTGAAGCTGAGGATGCCCAATCCGAGTCCAACAATTAAGTCATGGCCTTTGACTATCTCCTGGCTACTATTCAGAAATGATGGGAGAGATGCTCCCAAATGGTGATCAGTATCCAATTAGAAATTTTCCATTTTGCTCGTAATCCACTTTTTTATCTATATATATAAAAGTGAAACATCACTCACGCATCATCACAAAATCTCCAAAACCATCAAGCTTACAAACTTGAAATTTGCCACATATGTTCCTCTTGGCTTCTAAGTGCTCATTAAGAAAGGATTTTTCAACATGACCATCAGAGCATTAGTATTTCGTATATTATTATTAACACGCTCTGATGCTAAGGAGTTCTACTCCCCCTCCCCACCTGAAAAGAAATCTGTTCCAAATGCAAAACACAAGCAGAGGAGAAGAGTTTCAGTTTTAATTTCACAGCACCAAGCAGCTTTAGTACAGAACGGTTGAGCTAAGTCACGCCCAGGCTCCTTGCTGTCTCCTTCTTGCTCACACAGCAAATACTGTTTCAGTTTCAAAACAGCCCTCAACTCTCTCACATACGGACAGGACACTACCCTGATGAATACTGATGGTTGCTGATAGGCAAAAGCAGAATTTTTCCCCTTATTTTCCTTCCCAAAAACTATCAACTAGGTATCAGGCTAGTTAGGTTATAAAGTGTTATAAAATACAAAATACGAAAGCAAATAAAATGACAGGGATAGGAAGGGGCAAAGGGCAGAGAAAAGTGAGGAAGACTAAGGAAAGGAAAAGGAAAAGAAGCATCAACCTCCAACTCTATCTGTTACAGTAGAATAGGGCATTAAACCACAATCACAACTTTTTGTTTTACCCTAATAGTATAAACCAGTCATTTCTCCAACAATCGATCAGTCTTATCTGGAAAACCCAGAATCAAAGTTTCATCCTTTTCCGCATTAAGCATGAAGTTCAGAAGCTTTATTTCCATATGGAAACAGAAGTATTTATGTCCTTTTCTTTAAGCAAAGTAGTCAATTTTGCCACTTCAGCCAACTCCAAGATCAAGTGAGGTACTAATATCACCCAACAAAGACTTAGTAAAACTATGCTTAGAATACTGCATCCAGTTTTGGTCACCACATTATAAAAAAGATGTTGAGACTCTAGAACAGTAGTGGCTAACCTTTTTGGGCTCCTGTGCGAAAAATTGTGCACGGCTTGCATGCTCACACTTACATGCCAGCACCCAGACAGCTATGTGCGCCCCCCACACCCCCTATGAATACATGCGTAATCTCCACCCACCCAGCCAGCCCCACCACCCCCTTACCTGCACTACACCTCACAGCTGATTTTCAGCCAGTTTGAGGCCTTTTTCAGCCTCCCAATGGCATGAGGAAGGCTTCTGCAGGCTGAAAACTAGCCCCGTTTCGTCACTTCTAGTATTTTCAGAAAAAACAGGAAGTGATGAAAGGGGCTAGTTTTCAGCCTGCAAAGTCTGCAGAAGCCTTCCTCAAGCCTTTGGAAGGCAGAAAAAGGCCTCAAACTGGCCAAAAATCAGCTGTGAGGTGGTTATGGCTATCATTTTGACTTCTTTGACACACTCCCCCTCCTCACAGAGCCTCCAACACATTGGGATGGATGAGGTTCAAACCTGGTAGCAGGTGTCCTACTACAGATCTACTGAGTTTTTGAGAGGGGGTTCCAATTATTTGCAAGTCTGATTACAAGTGGTTTTTGACTTATGACCACAATTAAGCCCAAGATTTCTGTTGTTTAAGTGAAACATTTGTTAAGTGAGTTTTGCCCCAATTTATGACCTTTCTGGCCACAGTTGTTAAGGGAATCACTGCAGTTGATAAGATAATAACCCGGTTGTTAAGTGAATCCAGCTTCTCCATTGACTTTGCTTGTCAGAAGGCCGCAAAAGGGGATCACGTGACCTTGGGACACACCAACGGTCATAAGTATGAACCAATTGCCAAGCATGTGGATTTTTGGATCACGTGATTCTCATGGGGATTAGCAAAGGTCGCAACTGTGAAAAACAGTCATAAGTTACTTTTTTTCAATGACGTAACTTTGAAGAGTCACTAAATGAACTGTTGTAACATGTGATATATCTCTCATTTAACAGATAACAGATTATCAGAATTGGAAGGTACCTTGTAGGTCATCTAGTTCAACCTCCTGCCCAAGCAGGAGACCCTACACCATTTCTGACAAATAGCAGTCCAATCTCTTCTTGAAAGTCTCAAGTGATAAAGCTGCCACAACTTCTGAGGACAAGCTGCTCCATTAGTTGATTGTTCTCACTGCCAGAAAGTTCCTCCTCTATTTCTAGGTTGAATCTCTCCTTGTTCAGTTTCCATCCATTATTCCTTGTCTGGCCTTCAGATACTTTGGAAAACAGCTTGACCCTCCTCCTCTCTGTGGCAGCCCCTCAAATATTGGAAGACTTCTATCATGTCTCCCCTGGTCCTTCTCTTCCCTAGAGTAGCCAAGCCCAGTTCCTGTAACCGTTCTCCATATGTTTTAGTCTTCAGTCCACTAATCATCCTGGTTGCTCTTCTCTGCACTTTTTCTAGAGTCTCAACATCTTTTTTATGGTGTGGTGACCAAGTTTAATTCATAAACATGCATAGGAGCAATGTGGAAGATTTTTTAATAGTAATTTCTCCCTCTTTTCCTTCCAGAAAACCTTACTGAAAGTGGAGGGCCTTTCTCCAGGCAACTTCCCCTTCGTACGAATCAGTGGGGATTCCATCACCACCGAATTTGTGCAGGTTTTGCCTCTGCCAGAGCAGAATAGTAAGTCCCTAGCAGGGTGGAAGGCTAGGAGGCCTCCTTGCACTTACCTGGGAGCCAGAACTTGGCACATGGGGAGTCCTGGGAGGGGAGGGGAGGGATGGGATAGGATCATCTGGTCATCGGAACTATTGCTTCGCCAAACTGGATGTATCATTAACATCTGGTTCGTTCAAACCGGCGCAAACTAAAGTATATATAAATTAAAAATAAAAACCAACACAAACCATGCTGCAGCAATCAACGAGACAGGGCAGGATAAGGAATTGCAGACTTCAAAAGATAACGAAACACACACACTTGGGAGGATGCCAGAACCCAGATAAGACTTGACAAACAAAGATAATTCACGCTTTGCTTCCAGCAAGGAGCTGTGCGTAAACCCCTTTTTAAATCCTGTTTTCCCAGCTGCAGCTAATGAAGGGAATCAGGGCCCTTTTCTCCCCCGTAACTCAAGTAACTCACATTCCCTTCTCCATTCCTCCCTGTGTGCCCTAAGATGAAGAGGGGGTGGGCCTGGGTCTTCCTCTGAATGCCCAGCTGGACTGTGCCCTTCCCCAGTTTCTTCCACAGCTACCAGAGCCACACTACCCCTCTCTGTCAGCTGCTCGACCTCCCTCTTGGAATCAGATTGCAACAGGGGCATGACATGATGTGATATGATGTGATATGATATGATATGATATGATATGATATAATATAATATAACATAACATAATATAATAATATAACATAACATAACATAATATAATAATATAACATAACATAACATAACATAACATAACATAACATAACATAACATAACATAACATAACATAACATAACATAAGTGAATCTGGCTTCCCCAATAGTCTTTACTTGCTGGGAGCTGGTTGGGAAGGTCACAAATGATGATCATGTGACCTCAAGATGCTGTAACCATTATTATTATGGTTTGTTGCCATAATAATTAGCCAGTCAGCCAAATGTTCGGGCTGGATTATTTGTACTTATTAAATTTATATGCCACTCATCTTGCAGTCAAGAGAGACTCATAAGCCATTGTCCTAAGTACAGGTAATTCCTCAATTTACAACAGTGTTGAAATATGTGAAATTTTAGAAAGATTTATGTGGGACAGTTTTTTCCTCTGGTATCTCACAGATAATTGATATTTCAGGATACAGGTAGTCCCTGACTTACAACTGTTCATTTAGTGACTATTCGAAGTTACAACAGCACTGAAAAAAGTGACTTATGACCATGTTTCACACTCATGACTGTTGCCACATCCTCATGGTCACAGATCAAAATCCAGATACTTGGCAACCGACTCATGTTTATAACAGTTGCAGTGTCTTGGCAGGGTCATGTGATTCTCTTTTGCGACTTTCTGACGAGCAAAGTCAATGGGGAAGCCAGATTCACTTAACAACCACATTACTAATTTAACAACTGTAGTGACTGACTTAACAACAGCGGCAAGGAAGGTCGTAAAAAAACCCAGTCAAAACTTAAGAACTACCTTGCTTAGCAACAGAAACTTTGGGTTCAGTTGTGGTCATAAGTCAAAGACTGCCTACACTATGATCATATTCTATTTATTTGTTTGTTTGTTTAGGAGATTTATTTTGCCACCTATTCACAACATGGTGACAAGGCGGCTTACAAAAATATAAAAACATCATATAACAAAATAAAACTAATAAAATAATCTATGTATTGATAAAAGCGAAATACGCACTTCCACACATATCACAAAATCTCGCAGAACTGTAAAGCCTACAAACTTGAAATTTAATATTTAACACATATGTTCCTTCTTGCTTGGCTTCTATGGATGCTTTCACAGGTTAAGAAGGACTTGGTAGAGCATTAGTATTTCCTATATATTATTGATTTAACATGGCTCTTGATCCTAAGTGAGCTTTCCTACTCCCCCCTCACCCACTGAAAAGATAATCTGTTCCAATGCAAAACATAAAACAGAAGGAATGAGGAGTTACAGTTTTTAGTTTCACGATCAGCAACCAGCTTTAGTAGCGGATACGTTGTAGCTAAGACACAGCTCAGGTCCTCCTTGCTGCCTCCTTGCCCTTACTCACACAGCAAAATACTGGTTTCAAGTTTTCCAAAACAGCCAATACAACTCTCACACACTGCGATGCCTGGACAGGAATGCTAGCCAGATGATACCGATGATGGATGGCTGATTAGGCAGAGTTACAGATTTCCCCGCCCCGCTATTCCCCCCCCCCAATTTTCCTCCCCAAAAACTTTGTTTCGTAGCAAAGCATGGGTATCAAGCTAGTATATAATAAAATAATAAAATAAAAAGCCTATCAGCTTTGAAATTCAGCTGCCACATAATTCAAGGGGGGTGGAGGAGTTGAAAAGTTCAAGGTTATTCGATATGTCGTACTAAGAAATTCCAGTTGCAGTTAATTGGTTCTCGTGATTTATGAAGTGTAGAAATGGGAAGAGAGAAGGTGGATTCTGTGTAACACACAAAAATACTTTCACTTTGGGAAATTGCCTTAGGCATACCAAATCTGTTCCTAAATAAATCAACTGGAGAGAATATGTCTCGGAGTGATTGATATCATGGATACTTTCTGGATGCCTTACAATGCCATTTTTCCTCCCCAGGCACGATGGTACCTGGTGGGACCTTGGAAATCTCTGTTCTGGTGGTCAACTATGGAGCAGCCAGAAAATTTGATCTTAAAGTTTGGGATGATCGGGGTTTCATGAGCAGCTATGAACCAAAAGAACGTTTCCTGAACACAGGAGAAAATGTGACCCTGATGGCAACCTTTATTGCACCCATTGCAAATGACAGCTTTGCCTCCAGGTAGGTTAACACCATTGGTGGGATTCAAATAATTCAATAACCGAATTCTCTGCCCTCATGATTTCTTCCAACAACCAGTTCACCAAACTGCTCAGAAAGTTAACAACCGGTTCTCCCGAATTGGTTTGTCAATTGCACAGTGGCAGATAGGAAAGCAGAAGTTTAACATCATTGCCCAGAGGATCATGGGTTGCCCTCTCCCCTCTTTGGAAGAGCTTTATAGCTCCCACTGCCTTAAGAAAGTTCAAAACATTCTCAAAGATCCATCTCNTGTTGGGGGTTTTCAGTTCAACGTATGAAGGGTGAAGGATGTGTGTTTGTGTTTATTTTCATGGTCATGATGTGCACTGAAGATGGTGTTTGATTTCGTTGTACGAGGTACAGTGACAATAAAGTAAACTGAAAGCTAAAAAACTAAAGTGGTTGTGAACTGACTGAATCCCACCACTGGTTAACACAGCCAGGGTGGATATCCAGAATTGGCAACGATGGGTGCTTGTCAAGAGAGGAAAGCAAAGGGAGAATCCTGGAGATTCATGATCCCTTTGATGAATGAAAAACGCCTAGCAGAAATGTTTTCTGGCTAAAGAGAAGAACATTTGTTGTTGTTGTTGTTGGCTCCGTCAATCTCGGGAGATCATGGAAAATTCACGTCATGGAAATGGACATGAAA
>BHFT01033131.1:0-31571 GCA_004320025.1 Laticauda laticaudata
GAGGAGGAGGAGAACAGTCGGGTCCGTGGTGTATTCTGAGTTTCGTGTGAGGTTTTTTTGCAGATTTTTCATTACCCAACGAGGAAACATCATCAGTGCTAGAAGAAAGTGGGGAGTATGGAGGGAGGAGCAAGAAGAAAAGGATTGTTGGTTTCTTGATGCGGAGTTGGTTTGTTTTTTTCTTGCAGATGTTTTATGACCCAACTAGGCAACATCATCATGCTAGAAGTGAATGGGGATTGTGGAGAAGGTGGTGGTGACTGAGGAAGAGGAAGGAGGAAGAAGAAGCAGAAGCAGGGGAAGGAGGAGGAGGAGGGAAGGGTAAGAGGAAGGAGAAGAATTTGGAGTGTTCTTGTTGGGACATCTGGGGAATTCTGGGAGTCCACACATCTTAAAGTTGTCAAAGCTGGGAAACTCTGAATTATAACAAGAAAAAAAGAACAGGAGGAGGAGGAGGACGACTGTGGATTTAGGGTTTTCTTGCAAATGTTTTATGATCCAAGTAGTGGAGATATGGAGGAGGAGGTGATGAAGGAGGAGAGGAAAAGGAAGAGGAGGCAAATGAGGACTGTGTGGGTCCTTGGTGCACTCTGACCTTGGTTTCTTGCAGACATATTACCCAACTACGTAAGGCCATCAGGGCTTGTAGTAACATCAAATTGAATCCATATCATCACTAGCACCGATGACAGTCCATTACCTCTTTGGGCACCCAATGGAAATATATTCCTCGTCCTGCTGCCTAAAAAGAGTACCTGCCTTTCTGAGCAGCTGGGCCGCGATGCTCCCGTACAAGTACCGCTGCCCTCGAAATCTTTTTTACCTGTGTTACCTTGATCAAACTGAGATGACCTCCTGTGTATGCAAAAGATGAGATTTGTGGTGACCGAATGACTTTTCTAGAAGGAAAAAGAAATCGAAGGGAGATTTAGAGAGCCACACCCAGACAAGTCGGTAAAAGAGCCAGGAGACTGACTTTTACTTTCAATCCTCTCTCTCTCTCTCTCTCTCTCCCCCTTATGATTTATTAATGCTGGGCTTTTTATAAGAATTAAATCTGGGAGCCACGAACGAAAAAGAGACATAGAGAATTGTTTCGGCTCACCGCCGCGGCTAAATCCATCCCTGCAAAGGCCGTCACAGAAGACGGGATGTTTCGAAATGAGGTAGAAGGGAAAGGATGGGAAAGAGGTGAGCATCAGGGCCGGAGGGGGCAGGAGCAGGTGAGTTACAGGTATAGTCTTCAACTTGTGACCGTCGTTGAGCCGGAACATTTGTGCTAAGAAAATGAACCCTTGCAACTAGTTAGGACATCCCTGATCTGGGACAAATAGTTTTCTCGTTACGGAAGGACTGACTGACCTCCAACAAGTCGGAAATTTCGGTCGGTGGTAGGATTCATTTTTTTTTTACTACCGGTTCTGTGGGCATGGCTTGGTTGGCATGGCAGGGGAAGGATGCTGCAAAATCGTCCTTCAATCTCCATCCCACTAACCTGCTTTCCAGCTCTGTTCTCCTGGGCAGGGCAACCAAAGGAGACCCAGCCGATCAGCTGGGACTTCGATGGAGGCAGAGAAGAGATGGGCTTGACGGGCCAGTCAGAGGGTGATATGGCGGGCTCCTCAACTACTCAAAAATGTCCACTACCGCGTTTTCCAGAACCGGTCCAAACTACAGAATATACCACCTTCTGGCATACAGATGTCCCTCTCTTGAGGCCTTTGCTAGAGGTCATCTGCACCAAACCTAGTTCAATCGAGGTTAAAGACAACCTGCCAGTCATGTCCCAAGCGAAGAACCTCCTCAAATCCTCAGTCCGAGTTGACCCAAAGATTGCTTTTTTCCCAAAGGAAACTAGGACCTTCTTGGGGGGGGGGGGGGTGTTCCTTGAAGACCTTTTGCTTCTCATCCAAGAAGTTTCTTCAGGGCGAACTGGGAAGAACGAGAAGAAGCTTCTTCATTTAGAGCCAACACGTTTTCAGAAAAAATAGAGCAGAAAGTCCACTTGCGCTTTTTGGAAAAGCACCATGGGACAGAACCAGGACCAGCCTTATGCTTGCAAATTTGGTCGATGCCCAGGCCAGGCTCTAGAGCTCACCATAACTGTCCAGAGCAGTGGTCGGGATCAAATATTTTCTTCTTACCGGTTCTGTGGGCGGGCTTGGGACTGTGGGCAGACGAAGGATGTACTGCAAAATTTCCCCCCTTCCCTTCCCACCCCACTGACCTGCTTTCCGGCTCCATTCTCCTGGGCAGGGCAACCAAAGGAGACCCAGCCAATCAGCTGGGACTCGATGGGAGGCAGGGAAGCGATGGGGTTGGCAGAGCCAGTCAGAGGTGGGATTGGCCGGTTCTCCAAACTACTCAAAATTTTCCGCTACCGGTTCTTGAAAACCGGTCCGAACAGGCTGAATAACATTTCTGATTAAGGGAGCTTTGGTCCATTTTAGGATCTTTCTTGGCAATGTGGTTAAGTGAGTCTCTGCCTGTTGTGGTTCGCTGGCAGCCGGTGCAGACAGCAGCAGAGTTAGACAGCGGGGAAGAACAGGGACCAGTCTGCGATACTGGAGAGGACTCAGACGAAGGTCCTGCATCTGATGCTGGGATGGGGCCAGGACCATCTGGGAGTGGGGTGCTGCCTTCTGAGCCTCCGGAGACTCGCAGCAGTGAGGCAGAGGACCCAGGGGAGCCTGTTTCCAGTGCGCGTATGAGCAGAGCTGCTAGAAGGTGAGAGCCAGCTGAGACAAAAGGAGCAACTCAGGAGTAAGGCTGGGAGGTGATGGCTCCTCCCATAAGGGTAAAAGTCAGGCCAAGATGATGAGACCTTTGCAGGAAGCAGTTCAATCAGTTCAGAGTCATTCTGGAAGCTCTTTGTACTTCAGTTGGTTTCTTTTCTAGTTCATTGGATACTTCTGATTTTGGCAGCATTTCACAGAACTGAAAGGTGGGTGCTGATCTCGGGGAACTGTTTAAGATTAGTTCTGGCTGAGAATGTAAGTAATTCCCAGTGTTGCAATAAAATAGGTTTTGCTTTTAAAACAAGTTTGTATTCAATTATGTTTGATGAAGCCTGGGTCAGAACACTGCTGTTCTTAAATTAGTCACCTGGCTGTTAAGTGAATCTGGCTTCCCCATGGATTTTGTTTATTGGAAGGTCGCAAAAGGGGATCACGTGATCCCAGGACATCGCAACTGTCAAATACAAGTCAGTTGCCAGGTGGCTGAATTCTGGTCAGGGACGCTGCAGCAGTGATAAGTATGAAAAAGGGTCACAAGTCTCTTTTTTTCAGTTCCATTGTAACTTCTGGTCACGAAACAAATGTCGTAAGTTGAGGATTTTCTGTATAACCCCAAACACAGCCTTACAATGCATTTGTGAAATACGTTCTGATGGGAGATTTGTTTTATATCAAAATTCACACACAACGGCACACTCAAGTTTTTTTTTCTTTAAATCAGAATCTTTCTACTTTTTTTCCTCTTTTTAATTCCAGAAAGGGGGCAAAGTTTCATTCTTTATTTCTATTTATAGACACATTACTGCACATTGCTGTTTTTTTTTCAAATGCATGGTCTTACCTCTTTTCTGCTTTTAAATTAAGGTGGGTTTTTTTTTTTTTTTAATACNATTAAGGTGTTTTTTTTTTTTTTTTTGCAATACAAAAAAAATATCCCCCCCCAGAAGAAACGAATCAAAAAGGGGAAAAAAATGACACCCAGCAGCCCTAAAATGTTTCTTTTTTTTATACCATTCCCGGCCATAAAATTCTTTATAATACTTGTTATTTACATATGAATGAAAGGAAAAAAAAACCTAAAGTTCGGATCCAAAATACAGGAAAAGAGCCAAAAAGAGTTGCAAGGGAAAGGGGAAAACATTTAAAAAAATAAAATTAAAGAGCCCCAAAGCAAGCAGACATTATGCACAGATTTTCAGAGTAAAATAAAGTTATTTTTCCCCCATTTTTCCTTCATTTAAAGGGCCAATGTTTCTTTTCTTTCTGGGGATCTGATTCAAATTTAGCTATTTTGGAGTAGATTTCTAAGGTAGGTAAATTCCTCCTAAATTTAATAGCAGCTGTTCTGACACGGCAGTGTTTTTTTAACCTTGGCTATGTTAAGATGGTGGGCTTCAACTCCCAGAATTCCCCAGCCAGCATTCACTGGCTGGGGAATTCTGGGAGTTGCAGTCCACTCATCTTAACATTGCCAAAGTTGAGAAAACCTGTGATACATCCCATCTTTTTCTCAGTTTGGCAATCAAAAACTTGATTTTCATCACCTCTAGATCAGCAGAGCTGGACCGTGCTTGGTTTTGGGGCAATGAGACTTCTACTCCCACTTATCAGAGATGGAGCAAATTAGGAGGCTCCATCAAAGAGATTAGACCTCCACTTCTGGTAGGTCTCTCTGGTCCAAGAATTGTCCTTGGGTGCCTTGCTCCTCCAGCTGAACTGAATACTGTCACTTGGGGCAGAAGTGGTGAAGGGACAACACAATTTTTGGATTTTGCAAAGCTTGGGGAACTCAGGAGCTCCAGAAGAAATTGGGGGGACGGTCACGTCATCTCCTCTTGGAAGGAGGAGTCCCTTGAGGTGAAAATGCAAAGCAAAATCTCAGCTCTTCCATCACTTGTGGTGAACGGCCAGAAGGTGAGGATCTGGGTTAGCTAGAAGGTGAGAATCTGGGTCCGCTAGAAGGTAAGAATCTGGGTCAGCAAGAATTGGATCTGCTAGAAGGTGAGGATCTGGGTCTGCTACAAGATGAGGAGCTGAGTCAGCTAGAAGGCGAGTATCTGGGTCAACGAGGTGAGGATCTGGGTCTGCTAAAAGATGAGGATCTGGGTCTACTAGGTAAAAATCTGGGTCAGCTAGAATTGGATCTGCTAGAAGGTGAGGATTGGATCCGCTACAAGGTGAGGATCTGAGTCAGCTAGAAGGTGAGGATCTGGGTCCGCTACAAGGTGAGGATCTGAGTCAGCTAGAAAATGAGAATCTGGTCTGCTAGAAGGTGAGGATCTGGGTCTGCTAGAAGGTGAGGATCTGGGTCCGCTACAAGGTGAGGATCTGAGTCAGCTAGAAAATGAGAATCTGGTCTGCTAGAAGGTGAGGATCTGGGTCTGCTAGAAGGTGAGGGTCTGAGTCAGCTAAAAGGCGAGGATCTGATTGTGCTAGAAGGTGAGGATCTGGGTCTGAAGGTGTCTTCCTATGATGAGGATCCTCCACCATGGCTATTATCCAAAAACAACATGCCACAATTCCTACAGGGACATTGGACTTTATCTGGTATCTGGAATGGCAATAGAGAGCAACCAAATCCATACTTCCTAGTTAGAAAGAAACCCTAATGAGCCCAGTGACTCAGAAGTTAGGAAATCTGGAAGAAAGAGTCAACTTAAGATACAGTCTATTGTCTTCTCCTGAAACTCGACATAACTAGCCAGGTTCATCTCAAGTACATTCAGGAACATCCTTTCAACCAGAGCCTTCATCCCAAGGTTGGGTGGTGGTGATGGGGACCGTTTTCTCAAAGGCCATTTTTGAGCAAGCCTTGACCACTTGACATCCTCCAAGACAGATGGACTACCATATCCATCAGCCCCACTGCCACCCCCACCCCCCCGGGCTTTGCAGAATTCTATATCCAAAATGGATGGGAACCAGGGCTGAGAATTGGTCAGGCCTGGTTAGTTAAGGACATCTTAAGGCTCTGCCAGGGTTCACAGGTCCATGTTGACCTTCATATCAGGGTTGTCCAATCTTGTCTACTTGAAGATCTGCGGGCTTCAACTCTCAGAATTCCCCAGCCAGCATTTGCTTTCAATTTTGGGAATTGAAGCCCACAGATCTTAAAGCAGTTGAGATTGGAAAGCCCTGCCTAACATTCTTCCAATGCTTTGCCTTCTGGAAGAAATACTGAATTTTACCTACAGAAAGGAATGCTTCGGGATACATCCCATTTCCATGTTTGCAAAAGAACCCACTAGTTCCAGACTTTCCATGTGGGGATGGAGAGAAGAGTCCAGGCCAGTTGCCAGAGACTCTTTTGGCATCACGGCAGACACCAAAACTCATCCTAACCATGCCCTGGGCTCTCTTTCCTACACACCGTCGCTCAGGGAACACCCTCATTTCGACCTGAGTTCCTTTCATCCAAACTCATTTTGTGACACGCCATATTTAAAAGCACCTTGGAAATCAAGTTGAGTCTAGTTCCTAATAAGATCAGGCGAGGGGGAAGTCTGGTGTGTTTCTTTGGGAGCTGGGAGGCAAAGAGTACACCTGTCAAGAGGCATTTTACAGCCTGTCTCGTTTTGCCAGAGGCTTTGCAATTCACCACGCAGAGCGAGGAACCGTAATATTTGTGGAGAAGATTCAAGAGGAAGAAAAGGAAATTGTCAGGCACCGGGGTGTGTGTGTGTGTGTGTGTGTTAAAGTTTGGGCCCTTCTGAGCCAGAGGGGCAAGCAAGCGAGCGTCGTTCTCCCTCTCCGGCAAACCGACTCCTAGCCTCAAACTACGGGGGATAAAAGTGGTCAGATAATTGCCTGCAGGGCTCCGTTGACTTGCCAGAAAAGTGCAATTACGACCAATGGAACAGAACGCTGGAACGATTAAGAGAGACCCAGGATGGCAAACTTGGAGAAAAGACTTTCTGCAAACAAATGAACAAAAAAAGATGGGCCAAACTCTCTCAAATTCGCTCCCTGGTGCTTTTTCCAATTCAAGGTGACTCAATGTTGCCACGAAGATGGAGAAGGAAGAAGGGGGGGGGGGCGATGNAGGGCTAGAACAGGGTGCAAACCAATAAGATATCCCCACTCCCCTGTAAAAAAAAAAAGAAAAAAGGAAGATGCCTTCTCTGTTTTTTAATGCGCCAGACGACGGGGTGCTTCAATAATCTGACAGCTTAAAAGCTTATCAACTTTCTGCCTGGCGTAAGCCACACGAATAGTTAAGACAGCCAACTCCCTCCTTCGGCGCTCCCAGACAACCCAGGATATATGTTAAGGTTCTCTTCCCATTTTGGAGTAAGGGTAACTACACACACACACACATCCCCTTGGCACCTTCCCTGCCGTTTTGCATTGCAAAGGCTGGCGCTGCTTTGCAATGATATTTTGGGGGACAAGTTTTGGGGGCAATGGAAATGCTTAAGCTCTCTGGGCTGTTTTTATTTTATTTTATTTTTTTTCTTCCTTTAAAGCAGGGGGTCCCCAAACCTGGCAATTTTTAAGACTTGTGGACCAACTCTCAGAATTCTCCAGCCAGCATAGCTTACTCTCTTGTGATCCTTTCCTCTGCAATCTCTCCATTTTGGCGGGTAAGAAACAGACACAGGCTGGCCGAGGAATTCTGGGAGTTGAAGTCCATAAGTCTTAAAGTTGCCAAGTTTGGAGACCTCTGCTTTAAGCCAAGGGAGGTGCTTGCAAGTTAAGGAAAGACTTCCTTCCCTTCCTCTCTGGAAAAAAGAAAGACAAGAAAGAAAGAGATGCATCAGAGGTGCTGATTCAACAGGACAAATCCGGCGCCTCTTTCCAACTAAGCTAGCAATTTAAGCTTTGGGGACGCGAGGGGTGAGTTGAGTTTAAACGTTCCCTGGGTCGGATGTCAGTTTTAGCACCGAGACGGTTCTGCCCTGGATCGAACGGACGCAAGGGCCACGTTTCTCCGGATGGATGAGCAAAGTTGAACTTGCCTTGTTTTCAGTTCTGGATCAAGTCTAATGATTGGATGAACACTGTCTTCTGCAGCCTGTTTTTATATATGCAAATATCACAGCCTGGTGCAAGAGGCATTTGGATTGTATCTCCTAGAAACCTTGGGATTTGAGCTCCTGCAACAACCAGCGGACCAGGAGGTGGCAAACTACTTCCTACTGGAAGACCAAGAAGAATTGGACAACCCTGGGTTCGTATCAAGCGCTCAGCCATTCAAGGTTGATTCCCACTCTGGAGATGTCGGCTTTCCGGGGACAATGCATTGGATTCACAGCTTTAGGGGAGAGGGAAAAAAAGGGAGGGTGGGTGACCAAGAGATGCTTTTAATTATACATTTGTTCCAGTTCTGCGAGAGTCTTTGCGTACAGATTCAGCAATATGCAAAACTGCCAGACTTCTGACGTGTTGACCCAAATTACGGATGCATTCAGTCCATCGCGGATTAGGAGATGGGAATGGTTCCGGTGAAACAGCCCAAGAATCCTTTAGTGTTCTTCCTCTCCTTGCCCAAATTTCCTATTTTATTTTTTTTTTAAAGAAAACCCCTATTATACACAGCTGCATTTGGGATGGGTGGAAAGAAGGGTGTTCACCTCGAGCCCATAAGATTTGCCGCGGCCGAGCAATTCCCCCCACCTCCCCATGTTTTGAAACCGCCTCACTCTTCGACACGGGCCATGGCAGCGCGAGAACCGGTTCGAACCGTGTTTGCGTGCATGCTTGGCAAGAGAAGGAGAGAGAAAGAGAGAGAAAGAGCTTGGCACAAATATGCCACTGTAGCAATGGGAATGCCGATGTTTGCTCATCGCTGCCTGGCGGATTTGCACGCACCTCTTCGGTCTGTGTAGCACCGAATGCTCTGGAGTGAGGGGCGCATGCAATGCACCGGGGGGTTGGGACGAGATGGGGCAGTTCTGGAAACTTGGCTGCTGTCTTCCAACACACCGCTGCCTTGGGGGATGATCTTCGGGGAAGGCAACAGCAAGATAAAAACAAACAGTGCCAGCCCTTTTGGTGACTTGATGCTTCAACTATTGCTCACCTAGCATCCAAAACAAACCTGGTTTGGGACACTCTTCTTTGTAAGCTGCTGACCAATAATTGGTACCAATCTCTGTCTCTAGGAGGCGAGGAGGCCACCATCTCAGGGGTGACGAACGGCAAAGAAAGGGAAATGGTTTTCAGAGAGTTTTCTAGTAACAACCCAAATTCAAAGGGGTTATACAAAGGAGGATCAGGACCCCTTTTGGCCCTGGGGAAATACTGTCTGCATTTTTTTTTCTTGAGGTACCAGTCAAGAACCCCAACTGCAGGTCCTTCCTCGGAGTCATTACCCCGGATCTGCACTACGTAAGCAACAGTGGTGGTATGCTACTGGTTCGGCCCAGTTAAAATAAAAAGGCTCTGACAATCAGCTGAGAGGAGAAAGGAGAAAAACGCAAGATCGGCCTTCTCACCGGCCCCTGTGCTTTTCTCTTTTCTCCTCTCAGCTGATTGGCGCTACAGAGCCTCAGCTGGTGTGGGGAAAGCTGCACGCACATGTGCGATCACCAAACCAGTCGTGGAACAGGTAGGATCCCACTGCTGGTGAGCGAGTTGTTCTGGGTGTATTGTGTGTGTGGTGATGGTGGGGGACTCAGGGGCCTTCAGACCCCCTCCTAGAGTTATTTCAACCTTAACCTGTGCAAGGTAAGAATTGGCCCTTCCCTTGAGCCCAGCAACCAAAGAGAAAGAAGATATGGAAAGCACCAAAGAGGAAGAAAATCACTGCGTCAGCTGCCGTGGAGAGAACATACAAGCCATGCCGTCCACCCACCCACCAGCTCTGGCATTTCCATCTGCCTCTCGTCCGTCTGTCCGTCGTGGCGCTTTCTCTCCCCCTGAATCCAGTTAGCCAAATGAAAAAAAGAACAGGGGTGGAAGGAGAATACGGAGCATGTGCAAAACCTGAACGGCGTTAATCCCATGCTTTCCTAGATCTATGTAAAACCCCATTGGACGCGGGAGAAGATGTCCATTGCTACACAAGCCCACGTCGAGGGGGACAAAAATACCCTCTGGAAATGAGATCATTTTTTTTTTAAAGGGAAGCAAGGGGTAGAGTTCAACCGTAAAGTGCTGCTCGGCCCCAAGTTTTAATACCTTGAACTTGGAGAAAAATAATGCTACCACACTGAGGCAGCTTGTTCCAAGGCTTGTTCTTAGAAGAAATAAATAGAGATCTTGGGTTTATCGGGACCTGGGGAAAACAGCTTCTTCTGAATTCTTGCCGTCTCGTGACTGAGGGCAGAGAACTGACCGGTATTGGGTACACTCTTTCTTAGACAACCTGGAAGGGGAAAAAAAGTCAAGTTCCATAAACCGGTCTTTTGTAGGCGTCTTCTTGGTTGATGCCAACCTTTGTGGGTGGAGAAGTCTGCTGAAGGACATGCCACGGAAGGCTGAAAACCGATGAAGGGGAGCAACCGGAAAACACTGGAGCCACCCGGCACTGACGGGATCGGGCCGGTCTAAGACGGAGCGGGCGCCGAACGGGACCAACCGAGGCAGCAGTGGTGCCAACGCCAAGAAGAACGTCTGGATGTTCTCAAGTGCTTTGAGGCCTCCAGGGGCCTTTTGAAACAAAAACAAAACAAAATGGAGGTCCTTCTCCGAGGGCTAACCTTGGGTTTAAAATCCTAAAGAGGCAGTTCTGATGTCCATGCATCAAATACAGGTTCCGGGCTGGGCTGGAGGTTGCTGTTTCCTATTTCGTACCCCACCTGACTTGTCTTTGTAGGTGATAGGCAGTTGTTGTGAAATGTCCACCAACGCACTGGCAACCGCAAGACCTGGACAAAAAAGGAGGCATAGACACACACACAGACACACAGAGTTGCAGACCAGTTACACCAGGGGTGTCAAACTCAAGGCCGTTGTCAGGATTCTGGCAGTTACCCTCAATTAAATCATGAGTCTTGAGCCAAACTTCCAAAACTTCAAAAGGATTTATTGGGAGTTAACATTGCCAGCATAATTAGGGTGAAAACCAGGAATCCTAACTGCTAGATGGAAGTTTGGCTTGAGACTTGTGATTTAATTGGGGGAACTGCCGGAATCCTGACAGCTAGCCAGCTCTAAGGCACATAATTCACTGTCATCCTTGACCCCATCCTTGACCCCATCCCTCTGGTTGCATCATCATAAAACTATAGTGCATCCAGTTTTGGTCACCACATTATAAAAAAGATGTTGAGACTCTAGAAAAAGTACAAAGAGCAACCAGGATGATGAGGGGGCTGGAGGGGCTAAAATCATGATGGCGAACCTATGGCACATGTGCCACAAGTGACACACAGAGCCACTTGTGCTGGCACGTGAGCCACAGGCAAACTTACCTCACTCCGCATGCGTGCGGCTCACAACTGATTTTTTTTTTGGCTGATTTGAGGCCTTTTTCGGCCTCCCAGATGCTTGGAAACCAACTATCATGATGAAATGGGCCTTTAATTCATCCTGAAAAGCCTTGCAGAGGCTTTTCAGGATGAACAATAGGCCCATTTTGTCATTACAGTTGGTCAGTGAGTTTTGGGTCTGTTTTAAAACCTTTCATCACTACCTGTGGTGAAGTTAGTGACATGGTCGCCTAAGGGAATATGGCCTCCCCGTTGGCTTTGCCTGTCAGAAAGTGGAAAAAGCTGACCACGTGGCCTTGGAGACGCCGCAAGCGTCATGTGAATCAGTTTGCCAAGCAGCTGAATTTTAATCCTTTGGCCATGGGGATGCTGCACTTGCTGCCATGGTCATTAAGTGTGAAAAAACAGTCCTGAGTCACTTTTTCCAGTGCTGTTGTAACTTTGAACAGTCACTAAATGAGCGGTTGCAAGTCGAGGACTACCCAAATGCCTCAAAAGAGCTTTCATATCAAAGAGAACACGGCCAGTATTGCAGTCATTATTTCTGCTTCTCAACCCAAGGTGCCCATCAGAGCGTCCATGTCTGTCCAATGAGGTGGCTCCCCAGCACAAGGGAAGCACCCAGGGGGCCATCGATAAAGAGATCCTTCAATGCAGGATCATCTGTGAGGTCCCAAGGGATCTGGAGGAAGGGAAGCTGACGGGCCCCCACGGAACCCGAAGACTTACCTGACTGCCCAGGTGGAGGGATGCCACCCAGGCCTCTTGGCAACCTCACGAAGACAGAAAGGACGGCAGCTTTGTTGCCAAAACAGGGCTCCAGGGCAATGGGCTTGGGGACCATCTGCAAGAGGAAGAGAGGAGAGCAGGTGAAAGAGGACCGAGGGGGAGAGGAGGAGAAGCCGCATGGACCACAGACCAGGGAGGGGAGGAAGACGGGAGAAAGGAGAGATAAAACGGAGGAGGAAGAAAAGATAAAAGGAAGAGGCAGGAAAGGGAGGGAGTGAAGGAAGAAGGAAGGAAGGAAGGAAGGAAGGAAGGAAGGAAGGAAGGAAGGAAGGAAGGAAGGAAGGAAGGAATAAAAAAGGAAGATGGCAGAAAGGAAAGATAAAAAGGAGGAAGAAAAAATAAAAGGAGGAAGTAGGAAAGGAGAGGGGAGGGAAAGAGAGGGAAGGAAAGGATAAAGGGATGGAGAAGGGCAAGGAGGGGAGGAAAGGAAAGGGAATGGGGGAAGAGGGGTGGGGAGGAAGGGAGGGAGGGAAAGGAAGGAGAAAAGAGAAGATGGCTGAAAGGAAAGATTAAAGGAGGAAGAAAAAATAAAAGGAAGAGAGAAAGGAAAGGAAAGGAAGGAAGGTAGAGAGAGAAAGGAAAGGGAGAGGAGAGGAGAGGAGAGGAGAGGAAGAAAGAGAAAGACTTCATCCATAGTTCCTTCCACCATGCAAAATATGAGATGCTTTACCCCCAATGCCATTCTCCCATCAGCTGTTGACTGTGACACAAGCTCAGGCCCTCAGGTTCCCCTATGGCAACTACTCAACAGAGACACAAACCCAAGATGGATGCTAGTCTGTTCAAGAGCTGGCAAATGATTAACCCTAGAGTTTCAATCAAGAAGTAAACAACACCCCAACCAAGGAACTACCAACTCAGACAAACAATCAAACAATAAATAACAGCCTAAACAGGGGATCCTACCCCCAAGAACAGCCTCACCCAGATCAACTGGGCAAACCCCTCCTTCCTTCTCGCACTGATTACGTTCCGTAGTTGGGTCGTGAAAGCTCAGAGAGCACTAAGGACCCCATATTCTTCTTCTTCCTCCTCCTCCTTGCAAACCTCCACTCCCTTCTAGAACTGATGATGTTATCTAGTTTGATACTGAAACGTCTGCAAGAAAACCACCAAGCTCAGAGAGCACCAAGGACTTCATCCATATCTTAAATTTTTGTTTAAATTCATTATCTGGAGCGCTCCTTATCCGTACACAGCTCAGCCTGGTCTTCCAAGATTGGAAAAGCCAACCCAACCATCGCTCTTTTATGCAAGTTCCAAAGCATTTTTAATCTGCGCCAAACGGAACTTGCGCAAGACCCCATAGCAAAAGCGGGATGAAGAGAAACGCCACAGTTTTCCCAGCAATATTTCATTTTGATAGATCAGCAACTCACTTTAATGGGGCATGTAATTAAATGGGGAAAAAAATAATAGGGTGCTATGCTTCAGTATCTATTAAAAGGACGTGCACGTCTTTGACTAGAAGGAACAAAATAATCTTGTTCTCCAAATCTCTAGGAAGGCAAGGCGACTAACAGGGAGGGACAGACATGAGGAGGAGCACCAAGGACCCCACAGCTGTCTACTTCCTCCTCCTCCTCTCTGCAAACCCCACTCCCTTCTAGGACTGACTGTGTTCCCTAGTTGGGTCATGAAATGTCTGCAAGGAAACAACCAAGCTCAGAGAACACCAAGGAGCCCAAAGCTGCCTTCTTCCTTTCTCTGCATACCTCTTTCCTTTCCTTTCTCTGCATATCCCTTTCCTTTCCTTTCCTTTCCTTTCCTTCCCTCCTTCCTCCTCTGCAAACCCATTCCCTTCCACCACTGATGAAGTTAACTAGCTGGTTCATGAAACGTCTGCAAGAAAGCAACCAAATTCAGAGAGCACCAAGGATCCCACAGTCCTCCTCCTTCCCCTTCCTTTCCAGCACTCATGACGTAACCTAGTTGGGTCATGAAATGTCATTTCAACCCTGAGCTGCAAATATTCTCCTTTAGAGGGACACAGATGGATAGACGCAAGCCATGCTCAAGGCATGGCCATTTTCTACCTCTCATCGCTTTGAGCCACATCTCTTCTACATTGCTTTAAAATAAAGCAAGGATGGCTTATTTCTTCAGGCGTGTCTCGATGGCACCCTGCTTCCACAACCAACACAAATTGTCTATGTTGTGGTTCACCGGCAGCCGGTGAAGATGACAACTGAATCTGACAGAAGAATGAGGACCAGTCCAGGAGTCTGGAGAGGACTCAAACAAGGGTCCTGCGGCATCCAATGCAGAGATAGGGCCAGAACCATACGGGAGAGGGGTGCTGCCTTCTGAGCCTCTGGAGTCTGGCAGCAGTGAGGAAGAGGACCCAGGGGACTCTGTTCCCAGTGCGCATGTGCGCAGAGCTGCTAGAAGGTGAGAACAGCTAAGACAAAAGGGGCGACTCGGAAGTAAGGCTGTGAGGTGATTGTGCCTCCCCTAAGGGATAAAAGTCAGGCCAAGATTATGAAAACTTTGCAGGAAGCAAAGTCGTTAGATAGATTCAGAGTCCTCCTTGAAGCTCTGTGTACTTTGGTTGGTTTTTTTCTTGTACTTCGGTTGGTTTCTGTTATAATTAATTGGATACTTCTATGTTATATGTAGAAATTACATATTATGAGTTACACCTGTGGAAATGAAGAACAGAAGGGAAGCCATACTTACCCGATATTTGAACTATGCAATGATTATTGGACAGTTATATAACTATATCTAATAAGCATGTACTGTTTTGTAACTTGTTATGTTCTAAAGTAAATGTCAGGCTTTTGGGTAGAACATGAGCCTGTACCTTTTGGCATAAGGATATGTGTAGGAGATACTAGGTTATCCTGACCTGAAAGAAACTGGTTAATGATCTATTGTATTACAAATGGTCATAACACGACCATAACAGGAAGAAGCCATGAGAACGAGGGTAGTTTCCAAGGATAAGGAAACAGGTGTTACGCTACAATAATAAGGGTGTTGCATAGGGAGATACGTAGCTTGGATAGATTGTGAACCCAGGAAAGGGGCAGAGACTGTATATTTGAACCTGTATATAAACCCCACCTTCCTGGGGACCATGTCTTCTGCCATGAGCAGAATTCCCTTTTGCAAAAGCTTAGTAATAAAGATCTTGTTCAATGTCTCCAGTTGTTGTTTTTTTATTATTATCACATTTGTTTTTGGCTGCATTCCACAGCACTGAAAGGTGTGTGCTTATCTTGGGGAACTGTCTAAGATTAGTTCTGTCTGGGAATGAAAGCAATTCCCAGCATTGCAATAAAATAGATTTTGCTTTTAAAACAAGTTTGATATTAATTATGTTTGACGAAGCCTAGGTCAGAACAGTCTAGAAATGCTAACAAAAAGCCAAGAAGGGCCAGAGTTGTCATTGCATTAACTTAGGGTTCTCCAAACTTGGCCACTTTAAGACTTCTGGACTTCAACTCCCAGAATTCTCCAGCCAGCTATGCTGGGAAGTTGAAGTCCACAAGTCTTAAAGTTGCCAAGTTTGGAGACCTCTGTGTTAACTAATGCCTAACAAACTAAGCAGGAAAAAGTGTTTTTACATGTCTCTGGTATTAAATGGACAAGGGAGACCCCGATGAATTAGTTGCTTCAGAAGAGGTTTACCACCTTAAAAACTGGGAGGGTAGAGTTGTTGGGTTTTTTTTAACAACCAGTGTCTTCACATGTCCGTTCCCTGCAAAGTTGCTAAAGTTCAAAACCATTCTTTTCTTACAAAAGGGAGAAGCCGGGGAAAGAAATAAATAAAAAGTGTTTTGTGCTGGAACTCAATTACAAGAACTAATGGATGCAGGACTGGGTATGCCCCCGTTATAAATTGTTTGCTGCGGCTAGTAGCAGAGCCAGTATTGAAACATACCGACAGTTGTAGTCTCTGGCTGGAATGCTCAGCTGCATTTTTTTACCAAAGAGAAAGAAGGGAGGGAGACCAAAGAGCAAAAACGAAGGAGTGCTGCCAGGAATAGAGTGAGTTTAATTCGGAGTGCGTAAGCTGTTCCACTGATTCATCGCTTCTCACCATCACAAAATTCCTCCTTAGTTCCTGGTTGCTGTTGTGGTTCACCAGCAGCCTGTGCAGATGGCAGCGGAATCAGAAAGTGAGCAAGAACGGGGACCAGTCTGGGAGTCTGGAGAGGATTCTGAACGAGGGTCCTGCATCTGATGCAGAGATGGGGCCGGGACCATCTGGGAGTGGGATGCTGCCTCTGGAGCCTCCGGAGCAGCGAGGAAGAGGAACAAGGGGAGCCTGTTCCCAGTGCGCATGTGTGCAGAGCTGCTAGAAGGTGAGAGCAGCTGAAACAAAAGGGGCAACTTAAGATTAAGGCTTGGAGATGATTGCCTCTCCCATAAAGGATAAAAGTCAGGCCTAAATGATGAAACCTTTGCAGGAAGCAAAGTCTTTCATTCTGTTCAAATTAATCCTTGAAGCTCTGTGTGGACTTTGTACTTTGGTTGGATTTTTTTATAGTTCATTTGGTACTTTAGTTATTGGCAGCCATTCAAAGGAGAGAAAGTTGAGTGCTTATCTCGAGGGACTGTTTGGGACTCATTACCGGCTGGGAACGAACATAATTCCCAGTGTTGAAATAAAACAAGAATTGTTTTAACTAAGCATGTGCTTAATTACAACCTTGGGAAGCCTTGGTCAGAACAGTTGCATCTCTCTCCCCCTCTTTCAAATATTGGGAGATATTATCGGGTCTTGGGGAAGCTGAAGCCTTCACAGGATAACAGAAGTGGAAGGGTCCTCGGAGGTCTTCTAGTCCAACCCTGTGCTCAAGCAGGAGACTCTAGACCAACAGTCCATAAAAACCTTTGGGGCCCCAAGGACCAGTTCCATGGAAACAGGTTTTTCCCACAGACCAGAGGGGTGTGTAATTTCACATGCTGCCTGAATCCCAGGAATGGGACTTTCCTTGTTTGTGTGAACCGGTTGCTGGCATGTTGGAGACTGATGCCACTCAACAGATCAGGATTTGGATACCCTGCCCCAGACAATTACAAAAATGTGGTTGTCCATTCTCTTCTTGAAAACCTCCAGTGATGGAGCACCCACCACAGAGAATAACAGAGTTCAAAGGGGAATCTTGGAGGTCTTCTAATGCAGGGGTCACCAACCTTTTGGACCTCAGGGACCACCAAACTCATAATTTTAAATCCTGAGGACCACTAATATGAATTTTGACTGACAGTGGCTTGCTGACGTGGGAGAGGGGGGGGGGAAGGAGGGAGAGAGATTGATCGATCTGATCTAACCTCTCTCTCCCTCTTCCCCCCCACAGAGGCAGGGGTGGGATTCAAATGTCTTAACCATCAGTTCTGTGGGCATGGCCTAATTTGTGGGTGTGGCATTGTGATCATGTGATTGGTTGGGCACTGGGCATGGTTTCGGACAGTAAGACTATTACTATTTATGTAAATATTGAAATTTTTTATAAAAAAAACAGCAACTTTTACCCAAAATCAGGCAAAGCAGGCAGGCAGATTTGAGTTGCTCACAGAATCACAAATTCATTCAGAGATCTGTGTTTCTGCCATCAGGCTACCTGAGTCTGTCACATAAAATCTGCTTGCAGGCAAAAATCATAAAATTAACTCACAACACACCATATATGTAAAATATTGATTCCTCTGTTTCAAAGTTTGAGGCTGGTCTATTCTGAGTTGGCTATTAACCTGGGTCTGTGTTCATTGACTTGGGAGTTTGATTGATTGGTGTTTCTGGTTTCTTCTGTCTGTTTTGTGGCTTGATTGGGCTGGCAGCACTCTGTTCTTGTGTTGGGGCTTTCAATGCAGCTTGGCTCGTGTGAAAGGATTGCTGCTATTTCATCAGCAAAGCTGGGTCTCACACCTTTCACACGAAGCCAAGCTGCATTGAAAGCCTCCAACACAAGAAAGAGTGCTAGCCAGCAATCAAAAGCACAAAACAGACAGAAGAACCCAGAAAACACCAATCAATCGCAAAACTCCAATGTCCAGAGACACAGACCCAGGTTAATACGCCATCAGAAGTAGACCAGGCCTCAAATTTTGAAACAGAGGGAAACTGTGAGACCACGACTCTCCAGTTACAGAAGCCTCGATGATGGCAGTTATGAGATTGCTGTGAAACGTGCTATCAACCAGACACTCACAAATGAGCTACAACTTTAAAGAAGCTACAATACGTGCGCGATTAATAGACCGAAGGAGCTAAACAGCACAAATGTAAGTACCCGCAACAAGGCTTTTAAAAAACAACAAACATTCATACTATAATATATATAATATATATATATGTTTTTTAAGGCTCTTGCGCCGGTACTTGCTACACAGAAGCCTGAGATGCAGAGAGATCTGGCTAAACGTTGCCTACAACTTTAACAGAACTACAATGACCGTGGTGATAATACCCGAAGGAAGCTAAACAAGCACACACACAGCACACAACACACACACACACTACACCACACAGCACACACACACATATATATATATATATTATGTGCTGTCAGTTCCTTCGGTATTTATCCCACGTTCACTGTAATCACCCCTACTTTGGGATAGGATAAAAACAACTTACAACTTGTCGAGAGCTGAAACTTGCAAAGCATGCTCTACACAAAATGATAAACTCTCAAGAAACTAAAAAAGTTAGAAAATCTGACAAAGAAAATTACCCAATAACCCACCACAACACCTGAAAACAATTAGTAGTACAACGTTCCAACAGAGAACTCAACAAAACAGAAACAAATGTCCTATCCAAAGGATTTCAATTATGCCATACGCACCCAAAAAAAATTCCCAACCACACAAGAAGGCCTCGATTGAGTGGCAGATGAGATTCTGCTGGAAAGTTGCTACAACTCTTAACAAGAACTACTAGTTGACGTGGGATAATACCCGGAAGGAACAGCTGAACAGCACAATGTAGTACCCGCAGAGCTTAAAAAAACACTATAATCATCACACACACACACACACACCCCACATCAAGCACAGTGTCTTGCAGCAGCAAGGAAAAGATGTGGAAAAATGAAAGAACTCTCAGCTCTTAATATTTTGCCTGGAGCTCAGGCATGTGTTGGGACTGAGTTGGGGCTTAGTTTTCATTCTCTGCTGTTATGATATATACAGAATAACCCTTGAGTAACAAGGATATGCACATGGAAACGTTTATGAGATCAGTTATGAATAATTATTCAGCCAGACACAGATACACTGAATTGAGTTAAAGTTTACTTTAAGAAATAGCACAGTCCAATAAACAGACCAGGTCATATATGTTTTACAGTCCAAAAAATATCCAATTACAAAATCTTCTTGTCATATACAGTAAACAAAGTACAAAAAGCTTCCAGAATGACTCTGAATCGACTGACTTTGCTTCCTGCAAAGGTTTTGTTATCTTGGCCTGACTTTTATACCTTATGGGAGGGGCCATCACCTCCCAGCCTTACTCCCAAGTCACCCTTTTTGTCTCAGCTGCTCTCGCCTTCTAGCAGCTCTGCGCACACGCACACTGGAACAGGCTCCCCTTGTTCCTCTTCCTCACTACTGCCAGACTCTGAAGACTTTGGATACAGCACCTGACTCCCAGATGGTCCTGGCCCCATCTGTGCATCGGATGCAGGACCCTCGTCTGAGTCCTCCCCAGACTCCCAGACTGGTCCCCGTTCTTACCCACTGTCCAATTCCGCTGCCATCTGCTGCCGGCAAACCACAACAGTCCAACCTCCTGCTCAGGCAGGAAACCCTCTACTGTTAAGGTAATGAAGACTTAATAGCTAACCAGCTGCTTGTAAGGCTGTAAGCCAAGATGATGAATTGAGGATGAATCAGCAGGCTACTGCCGCTTTAAGAAGCTGTCTATATAAGGGAAGCCATGAGAGAGCGTACCTCTCTCTCGTGTTCTATGTCCATTGTAGTTCTCCGTGCATAGTTGAAGATTGATTGCTTGCCTGGTATTTGCCTAACACGTGTATGTATGTATATGCTGGTCTTGTATATAAGCCACTGTTAAAAGACAAACTCTCTGAGTGTGCTGTTTTACTCCTGGATTCTTTCACAATAGGAGTCACGCTGTAAACACTCTGACATCTACCATGTCAGACAAACGGTTGTCCAATCTCTTCTTGAAAGCCTCCAGCCACGGAGAACCTAAAAAACTCCAGAAGGTCCTTCAAAGATTGGAAGATTGTCATCATGTCACACCCACCCACACACCCTAATGTTGAATCTGAAACATAATAAAGGCTTATTTGAATCCTGGATATTTGTCAAGACCTCAAAACTTCGAAAAAGAGGCGACAAGTGATGGCTTTGGTAAAGACTTCAGTCTCTCTCCAGATTCCAGCTGATGCTCAACAGAAAAGAACTCACCGAGGCTGCAAGAAAACGAGGGCTTCCAAAACATCACTAACAAAGAACAGGTGGTCATTTCACTGTCCAGGCTGTTTGGGGGGCAAAGTAGCCTGTCCATCAGTTTTGCATTTGGGGAGAAAGCAGTTCCAAACAAGCCACAAGGGCTTGGTCTTCATAAATTTATTTATAAATGGAGGCAGGACATCTCAAAGGTGCTTTTCTTTCAAGAGGCAACTAGACTTTCTTTGAAGATGTTTCGCTTCTCATCTCAAGCTTCTTCAGCTCTGACTGGATGATGGGTAACAGAAGGATTGATACTTCTTGCAGGCAGCTGGTCATTTGCATCCTTTTCAGAGAGTCGTTGAGGCCACTTGGAGGTTTGTCTGTGTCCTCACTTGTTTTTCAAGAGGCACCTGGACTTTCTGGTTTTTCTTTGAAGATGTTTCACTTCTCATCCCAGAAGCTTCTTCAGCTCTGACTGAATGGTGAGGAACGGAAGGATTTATACTCCTTGCAGACAGCTGGTCATTTGCATCCTTTTTAGAGGGTTGTTGAGGCCACTTGGAAGTTTGTCTGTGTCCTGAGGATCACCTGAGTGGTGCAAATGGGTGTGGAGCCTTCTTGGAAGTGCTGAAAGGAGTGTGTTGTAGAATGGAGACATATCATGTTGTATCCCTCCCTCATTTACTCATTACTCATTTGCACCACTCAGGTGACCCTGAGGGTATATACAAACTTCCAAGTGGCCTCAATGATTCTCTAAAAAGGATGCAAATGACCAGCTTTCTGCATGAAGCATAAATTGTTCCATTCCCCACCATTCAGTCAGAGCTGAAGAAGCTTCTGGGATGAGAAGTGAAACATCTTCAAAGAAAAACCAGAAAGTTCAGTTGCCTCTTGCGGGGAAAAAAAGGCATTTTTGGGACAATCAGGATGACTGAGAAACTCCATAGACAATGGAGGCAGGAGTTTTGCTTATTCAGCTTCTAAGATAATCTATCCTTTTTACTTCCAAATGTTAAGATGCGGTTCGTGAAATTCAGTATCTCTTCTGTGATGCTATTCATAACCTGTCAATACCGCTGGTCTTCAACTTACGACTACAATTCACCCCAATACGCTAAGTGAGTTTTGCTGTTTTACGACCTTTCTTGCCACAGTTGGTAAGCGAAACCCTGCGTTTGCTAAGCTAGTAGCACAGGAAGTGAATCTTGCTTCCCTGTTCTCTTTGCTTAGCAGAAGGTCGCAAAAGAGGAATCACACAACCCCCGGGATACCGGCGTAAGTAAGAGGCGGTTGCCAAGCACCTGAATTTTGATCACATGACCAAGGAGATGCTGCAACAGTCGTAAGTAGGAGAAACTATCATAAGCAGAGGTGGGATTCAGCCGGTTCACACCGGTTCACATGAACCGGCTGTTAAATTTACACCTGGTTCGCCAAGCCAGTAGTTGAAATGACCACCTGCCCTGCCCCTCCCAAGAATCTCCAGGTAGCCCATTTCGGATGGTAAGGTAAGTGCAGGATCTGTGGGAAGGCTCTGGGAGGGAGGAAAATGGGCCGAACCGGAAGGACCGGAAGTTCGGAAACAGGTCTGTTTCTAGCTTCTGGAGCATGGGGAGGCTGTTTTCGCCCTCCCAGAGGCCTGAAACCTCTGGGCTCTGGGGAAGGCAAAAAATGGCCCTCCCCAAAAGTTCTGATATGCCACACCCACTATGGCCACACCCACCCAGCAACCGGGCAGCGAATTGGTCGCTGGGATTTTTTTTGAATCCCATCCCTGAACCTAATTCACTTTTTTCAGGACTGTTGTAATTCCGAACAGACCCAAAATGAAGAGTTATAAGTCAAGGACTATCTGATATCACAGAGCAATGGCATCCATTCTTTCTTCCTACCTTGAGCCTAAAAATTGTGGATATTTTAAAAAAAAATGTTGAACAAGACGCAACAGGCTTTGGTAGCTACAATTGGGAGATCTAAAGGGATCACTCCCCTACCGCAGAACATGTAAGAAATGCAAACGGTGCCATGGTGGCCCAGCAGCACATGGCTTGGAACGTGGCCATCTTTGATTACCTGTAGGGGGAATACAGGTAGAGGAAAAAAGCCGAGGGAAGAATGTCAGAGTAGAAGAGGTGGTGGAGCAGGTAAGCAAGCGAGCCACGTTGGGTGGGTTTTCCCACCCACCCCAGCTTCTCAAGCCGTGGCGAGACTGACAAACCGCGCGCCGCCCGACTGCTGATGGACGTGTCGCTTCAGCTTCCATCAAAAGAGCCCACAAATGCATGGTGAACAGGATGCATTTCAAAGCAGGTAGAGCTAACCAAATCCCTGGCCCGTTTTGTATGCAGAACAATGACGGTTTACTTCCATATTAATTAGGAACATATGCCTGGCATCTCGCATCATCCCCCCTCCCCATCTAGCAATAGGGGGAGGGGGTGGTGGGAATGAACAGGAGGAAGGGGAGAACAGTAGCAGCTTGTCAAGGGATTCCAAAGAAGGAAGAAAGGGAGGGAGATAGGTAGGTTGATTTTAAGAGGGAGGAAAGAAAGGAAGTAAGAAAGCAAGGAAGGAAAGGAGGGAAGAAGGAAGGTTGATCTTAAGAGGGACGGAAGGAAGAAAGGAAGGGAGGGAAGGAGGGAGGAGGTTGGTTGATTTTAAGTGGGAGGAAAGAAAGGAAGAAAGCAAGGGAGGAAAGAAGGAAGGTTGATTTTAAGAGGGAGGAAAGAAAGGAAGGAAGAAAGCAAGGAAGGAAAGAAGGGAAGACAGAAGGTTGATCTTAAGAGGGATGGATGGATGGAAGGAAGGGAGGGAGAGGGAGGGGAGGGAGGAAGGATGGGAGGAAGAAAGCAAGGAAGGAAAGAAAGGAAAAAGGAAGGTTGATCTTAAGAGGGATGAAAGGAAGGGAGGGAGGGAGGAAAGAAGGATGGGAGGAGGTTGGTTGATTTTAAGAGGGAGGAAAGAAAGGAAGGAAGGAAGAAAGCAAGGAAGGAAAGGAGGGAAGAAGGAAGGTTGATTTTAAGAGGGAGGAAAGGAAGGAAGGAAGGGAGGGAGGGAAGTAGGAAGGTTGATCATAACAGGGATGAAAGGAAGGAACAAAGGAAGGAAGGGAGGAAGGAAGGAAGGAAAGAGGGAAGAAGGAAGGTTGATTTTAAGAGGGAGGAAAGGGAGGGAGGGATGAAGGGAAGTTAATTTTAAGAAGGAGGAAAGAAAGGAAGGAAGGAAAGAAGGAAGGAAAGGAGGAAAGAAGGAAGGTTGATCTTAAGAGCAACGAAAGGAAGGGAGGGAGGGAGGGAGGGAGGGAGGGAGGTTGGTTGATTTTAAGAGGGAGGAAAGGAAGGAAGGAAGCAAGCAAGCAAGAAAGGAAAGGAGGGAAGAAGGATGGTTGATCTTAAGAAGGAAGGAAGGAAGGAAGGAAGGAAGGAAGGAAGGAAGGAAGGAAGGAAGGAAGGAAGGAAGGAAGGTAGGGTTGGTTCTGAGAGTGAAGGAGGGTCTCAGGGAAGTTCTGCTTTGGCCACTACAGGTGCCCCCCTCCCACGAGTCTCATGTCACGCCCCACTCGCAGCCCTCTGAGGTCAAACACAACTCTGATGCGGCCCTCAATGAAATCGAGTGACACCCCTGCAGTAGACATACCCATTCCCTGCAGCCATCCTTCATATCTTTAATCCTCCAGTCTGCTAATTATCTTGGTTGCTCTTCTCTGCACTCTTTCTAGGGGTCTCTCAACATCTTGGGGACCAGAACTGGACACTGCACAGATAAGTCCTTGACCGAGGACCAAATTCCCGTTGCTAAGGGAGACCTTTGCTAAGTGAGTTTGGCCCCGTTTTACAGCTGTTCTGGCCACAATAGTTAAGTTCAGTGACATGACTGTTAAGTCATTCTGACTTTCCCATTGATTGACAGAAGGTTGCCAACGTTGATCCCACGGCCTTGGGAACACAGCAACGGTCATAAGTACAAGTCAGTGGCCAAGGGTCTGAATTTTGATAACATGACCATTGGGATGTTGCAACGGTCATAAGTACAAGTCAGTGGCCAAGGGTGTGAATTTTGACCACATGGCCTTGGGGATACAGCAACAGTCATAAGTACGAATCAGCTGCTAAGCATCTGAATGTAAATCATGCGAACACTGAGGGTGTTGCAACAGTCTTAAGTCTGAAAAATGGCCTCAAGTCACTTTTATTCAATTCTGTTACACATTGGAACGGTCACTACATGGACCTGTATGCCAAGTGTGGCCTGCCCTGTGCAGTATCCAGCGGTATTAACCCCCCCTTAATATTAAATTGTGTGGTCCTTAATTATAAGGTATTAAGCCTATCTTCTTGAGAGGGAAAAAAGTGCCTGCATGCCTGCACCAGTGGAAACTGTCAGAGACAGACAGATGCGACTGTGGGGAAATACAGACAGCAGATCACCTGGTAGAGGACTGCACCATCCATCGCCTGGCAGGAGGATGGACTGCCCTCCGTAGCCTCACCCCTGCTGCCAGGTCCTGGCTGAGGGACGCAGTCTTCACTGCATAAGACTCAAGATGACAGATCAGACAGACAGACCACAAGCAAGAAGAAGAAGAAGAGAAGAAGAAGGAAAAAAGAAGAAAAATTGGACTTTTCTTTTTTTTTAATTTTAACACTATCCCTCACGAGATGCAAAGGAGCAGCCCGGAGGAAGGAACGCAGATCAAAACCAAGGCGCAATGGATTGGGCGCACAGATGCCAAAACTCTGGTTTGCGGGATAAATCAATCTATCTATCTATCTATCTATCTATCTATCTATCTATCTATCTATCTATCTATCCTGTGAAATTACCCTTCATGCATCTCACAAAAATCCCCAGAACTGTTCTGACCTCAATTCTGTTACCAGCAAGAAAGTCTCAAACAAATGCAGCACACTCAAACCTTCTCAGCTTTAATCTACAAATAAACTTCTTTGTAGATAAAAGATGGCTTGCAGCCAATTAGTCAACCAGAAAAGCCTTGACAGAATTCTTCAGATAAGCCGGAGTTTGTAGAGACACACAATGCTGAGTCTGTAGAACGTTTTTGCTTTCTGCAAAAGCAAAAACCTTTTGAAACCAGGCTTATATTTCCAGAGGGAAGGGCCATTATGTGTATTACTCCTGAGTCTCCTTCTGCTCCGCTGTTCTTTCTATGAATGATCCCTGCGTGACGTGCACTTGGCACGGGCTCTTCGGGATCCTCTCTGTCACTGCTGCCAGCCCCACATCTCTGAAGGCAGCAACCCATTCCAGTTGGTCTGGCCCCTCATCTGAGTCCTCGCTCTCCTCAGCCATCTGCACCTGCTGCCAACTAACCACGGAAAAACTGTAAAGCCAACAAACTTGAAATTTGGCACCTATGTTCCTCTTGGCTTTTAGGGACTCACTAAGAAAATTTTTTTCAAATGAGCATCAGAGCAATTATTATTATTATTATTATTATTATTATTATTATTATTATTATTATTATTATTATCTCATCATCATCATCATCATCATCATCATCATCATGCTATGATGCTCATGAGTTCTACTCCCTCTCTCCACCTGAAAAGAAATCTCTTCCAAAGGCAAAACATAAGCAGAGGGGCAGAGTTTCAGTTTCAGTTTCAGTTTTAGTGCAGCAGAGTTGAGCTAAGCCACGCCCAGGCTCCTTGCTGTCTTTTTCTTACTCACATAGCAAATACTCTTTCAGTTTCCAAACAGCCCTCCACTTTCTCACACACTGACAGGACACTAGCCAGGTGAATACCAATGGATGCTGGTAGGCAGAGGCAGATTTTTTTTTTCTCCTTATTTTCCTCCCCCAAAACTAAGCCCGACCACATAGTTTCATAGCAAAGCATGAGCATCCAGCTAGTTTCTAATATAGTTAGACTCCAGACATGCCATCCGGGCATTTGGACCCAGCAACATAGCCATCAATAAAATATGAAGGGCAGGAATGGCTGGGGGTGGTGGTGGTTGTAGCGATGGGAAGGGGCAACTTCTCACCTTAATGCTACCTCCGATGAGATCTGGAGGCGCTTCGTCCGTTTCCAAGGCGACGTTGATGGAAGCAAAGGGGCGGCTGGCCATCTGTTGCATCTCTCGGAGTAATTGCTGGATAACAAAAACAAAAAAAGCCAGCATGTTAATATTGGGGTGGGGTGGGAGGAGACAAGGCCAACCTCTGTGCTCAGAATGGAAATATTTTAGTTTTTATAACTGGCATCGTAAGCTCTCTCTCTCTCTTTCAACACTGGCTGCTTTAAGCCTGGTGGACTTCAACTCCCATAATTCCCCAGCCAACTGCAGCTGAATTCTGGGAGTTGAAGTCCACCAGGCTTAAAGCAGCCAATGGAGAGAGAGAGAGATATGCTGGTGATTCATTGCAGTTGTTTAATTAGCGACACAGCCGTTAGGCATGAAGTGAGTTTTGCCCCATTTTACGACCATTCTTATGACATCTGGTAAGGGAATCACTGCAGCAGGGAGTGGGATGCAAGTATCTTTACTACCGGTTCTGTGGGCGTGGCTAGGTGGGTGTGGCCATGTGATTGGGTGGACGTGGCTTCTTTTTGTTTTGTAGGGCCACCTTCCCACATGCTCCATTTTTTTGCCTCCCGGGCTCGGGGAAGCCTCCTGGTCGGAGCAGTAAGACAATGAGGGGGAACGTCGGAAGGAATAAAAGAAAAGAAAAAGAAATAGTGGTTCGGCCAAACCGGTAGCCCGGTTTGGCCGAACGATAACATTTGTTTACTATCGGTTCTTCTGAACTGGGCCGAACCGTTTGTCAGGATTCCAGCAATCACCCTAATGAAATCATGATTCTCGAGCCAAACTTCAAAAAACTTCAAAGGATTTATTAGAGGCGACTTACCAGCACTGCCCTGGATGAAGCCAACTCTGGCCTACATCATTTACAGTCCCCTGGGACCCTGTTTCCCTCCTCCCCCCTTGGTATTTCATAAATCAGATCCTCCAACTGAGCATATTCATAGGCTGGGTGTCATTGATCACATTCTCCAATTAAAAATATTCCTGGGCAAAAGCTCTGGTAGTTTAGTTACAATCTTTTAAAGATTAGAGTTGGAATGTACTTTCACTTTGCTGCACTGCTCTTCCAGATCTCCTTCCTTTCCTTTTTTTATGGCAACTACTAAAACAGGCATAGGAATGTTTTATGACTTGACACCAGTAGAATAACACCCCTGCACTGCAGGTGTTAAGTTACTCACACAGTTGCTCAGTGAATTGGCTTTGATATGTCAGTAGGTCACAAAAAGGGATCGTGTGACCACTTTAAGTCACTAAATAAAATGTTCTAAGTCAAGGACTATCTCCACCCAACCCCCCCCCCCAAACCACAAGCCCTGCTAAAATGTGGGAGCTTCATCACTTGAGACTTTCAATTAGAGATTGGACTGTGGTGTAAGGTCTCCTACTTGGGCCGGGAGGAGGTGGACAAGATGACCTGCAAGGTCCCTTTCAACTCTGTTAATCCACATCAAAGGTCTTCAAACTTGGCAAGTTTAAGACTTGTGGACTTCAACTCCCAGAATTCCTGAGCTAACATGACTGGAGGAGGAATTCTGGGAGTTGAAGTCCACAAGTCTTAAAGCTGTCAAGTTTGAAGACCGAAATTCACTGAGGAATTGTTCTGTCTGGAAATTTCTCCTTATTTCTAGGTTGGATCTCTCCTTGGTTAGTTTTCATCCATTGTTGTCAATGGATGCTCAGAGTAAAAGTATCTAAAAGGTTGAATCAAGACAATTGAACCAATATTTCATTTGATCTATCACAGAGATCTCCAAACTTAGCCACTTTAAGACTTATGAACTTCAACTCCCAGAATTCCTGAGCTAACAAGACTGGAGGAGGAATTCTGGGAGTTGAAGTCCACAAGTCTTAAAGCTCTCAAATTGGAAGACCCCTGATCTAAATCTAAATCTAAAATCAGCATGGCTGGCTAGGGAAATTCTGGAAGTTGAAGTCCACTTGGCTTAAAGCAGCCACCACAGTTGAGAAACACAGACCTAAAAGAGACTTTCAATTCTCTTTGAAGGGAATTTTCAATACAGGCAGTCCTTGAGCTACGACCATTCATTTAGGGCAGGGGTCTCCAAACTTGACAGCTTTATGATTTCTGGACTTCAACTCTTCAGAATTCCTCCTCCAGTCATGGTTAGCTCAGGAATTCTGGGAGTTGAAGTCCACAAGTCTTAAACTTGCCAAGTTTGAAGACCCTTGTGATAGATGATGGATGAATAGAGATGGATGGATGGATAAGGAGACAAGACTGACAGACAGACAGATAGACTAGAACAGGGGCCTTCAAATTTGACAGCTTTAAGACGTGTGGACTTCCAGAATTCCTCCTCCAGTCATGGTTAGCTCAGGAATTCTGGGAGTTGAAGTCCACAAGGCTTAAACTTGCCAAATTTGAAGACCCATTGATTTAGGGACCGTTCAAAGTTACGACAGCACCGAGAAAAGTGACTTATGACTATTCTTCACACTTTTGACCACGCACGCGGTCACGTGATTTATATCTGGTGCTTGACAACTGACTCACATTTACGACAGTCGCACTGTCCCAGGGGACAGGGGGGCGTCATGCAATCCACTTTGGTGACCTGCTAAGAAGCCAAGTCAACGGGGAAACCCAATTCCTGTAACAATGCTGTTGCTAATTTCACAATTGCATCAATTCGCTTAGTAAAATCTGGCAGGGAAAGTCGCAAAATGGAGTGAAACCCTCTTTAACAAATTTCTCCCTTAGTGTTCTGACCTCGGCTTCCTTCGAAAGCATCAAACACAATCTTAGTTCCCGGCAAAACCTTTTTTATTTCCCACAACTGTGAATTACGTTCATTCACAGCCTGCCAGGCTTCACAAAGTCTTTCAAGGGAATGTTGATAAATACCTACTGTCAGGGCTCCAACAATACACCACCCCATTCAAATCATAAGTCTCTAGCCGCATCTCTCACATTAAAAAAAAAGATTTGTTAGGAGTGACCATGTTGGCATTTCCTGGGTGCAGCTGACAGTAAGACACATCATTCATTTCCCCCTTGACCCTGGTCTTTCCCCCACCCCCTGGATTTATATTTCCAATGGGACACATCCATAGCCAAGTCATCAATCATGCTCTCCAGTAATAATCTTGCGTGCCAACAACTTCGGCCGCCTAGCAATTACCTGAAGCATTTAAGGAATGCACTGCTTTCCCCCTCCCTTTCTGATGGCAACTAAAAAGACCAAAGGAATATTTTTCAGTTGACACCCACCTTATCACACTTGGGATGCGGCCAGAAAATGAATAGCCAGGCGCAGAGCAAGGCCAAACTTGGCACAGAGTCCAACAGAACTTGAATTGACCAGATGAACTAGGTGCTTCCTGCCAAAGCTCACATCCCCTTTGTTCCTCTTTTATGTCCTATGGGAGGAGCCAATCATCTCTGAGGTGTGGCCTTACTCCCAAGTCCACCCTCAATTGTTCTAATCTTCTGTAGCTGGCTGGGGACTGGCTCCAGAAGCTCCCCCATCTCACTGCTGTCCAAGCCTGAAGGCAGCTGCTGACTGCCAGCCTGCCCAGCCCCAACTCTGCCTCTGATGCAGAACCCTTGTCCGAGCCCTCCCCAATGTCCAGGGCTGGCCCAGGTTCCTCCCCAACCCCCTTGCTACTGTCCAACTCTGCTGCCAACTCCATCAGCCTCCAGCAAGCCATAACACTTAGCAACTTAAGTTTCGATCTCAGTTGCAGTCGTAAGACGAGGACCACTGTAATAATATGAAATTATTATAATTATCATCATTATCATCATCATCATCATTACTATTATTATTACAGTAGCCCTCGACTTTCTTTATATAAATGCATTTCATTAAAAAAAAAGAGAACAGTTCTGTTCCCAGCAGCTGTGCAGTAAGTTATAGAATGACAAGTCTTCAGATTCATTTTATTATTTGGAGGTGTCTGTTTTTTTCTCAACTGTCATTTTTAAATCCCCTCTTTCTGCATTAGGTATACCATTTTGTTTATCTATTAGCCAAGAAAGCAAAGTGGACTAACGGGTGCCAAAAAGAAAAAAAAAAGTGGGGGGAGAGGGAAAGGTTTTAGAAGTTACAAATATAGAAAAAAAGAATTAGAACCATAAATCTGGTATTCTCAGTCAATAAAACTGAAAACCCCCAAAACTGTGACAAAAATCTCATTTTTATTTTTATGTTTTTTGGCTGGATTTCTGAAATTCCAGTGGCGCTGCAAATTACATGTATCCAAAGGTGAATCCCAGAAGGCTGAAGCTCAACAGGGGAAGCATCTGCGAGATGCAGGAAGGCAGAAACAAGCATGGACCTTACTGAAGGCGACAAATTCTTTTCCTGAACAGAAAAGATGTTTAACCTCAGAGATTGTGGGAGCTGCTTCATCCCTGGAAGCTTTCAAGAAGAGACTGGACTGCCATCTGTCAGAAATAGTGTAGGATCTCCTGCTTGGGCAAGGGGTTGGAACAAATGGCAATTATGTTCTAATGCCAGAAGCCTGAGATACATATATAGATAGATATATAAATAAATAGATAGATAGATGTTTTAGATAGAGATAGATGATAGATTGATAGATAAGATGATAGATTGATAGATGATAGATAGATGATAGATTGATAGATGATAGACTGATAGATGATAGATTGATAGATTGATAGATGATAGATTGATAGATCATAGATAGATGGGTAGATCGATCGATTGATCGATCGATCGATAAGATAGATAGAAAGATTTCCATCCAAAAGGCAGGGCCGGATAGGATCTGAAATTTGATCACATGACCATGGGGATGAGGCAACGGTCATAAAGTATGAAAGATGTTTGTAAGTCACTTTTTTTTCTAACGCCATTGTAATTTCAAATGGTCACTAAACGAAACTGTGGTAAATTGTATCTGCTTGGTATAGCACCGCTTCTGGATCACAGCAACTTTCAAGTTATGTAGACTTCAAGATAGATAGATTGACAGTCTGGTGGAATCATCTCTTCTATTCATGCTTTCAGATCTTTCTTTAATCTCTATGCCTTCTCTGATAATTCTGTAGAAAACGATAATAATTCTGCAGAAAAATTCTGTATAGTTCTGAAGAAAACTATAGAAAACCCCAGCTACAGAATTATCAGGAAGCCATGAATAGAAGAGATGACTGCACCAGACTATAAGGCTAGGTCCCACTGGCCGACGGACGCAAAACGTATGCATAAAGGACACAGCGGATGAGCAAAATTTTGAG